>JAHREE010000122.1:3012873-3187203 GCA_033628505.1 Tringa tobata
CCCCCCCCGCCCCACCAAACCCCCGGGAGATGGGGTCGTGGGAGGGCGGCGCGGAGCCGACGTGTCCGGAGACGAGGGGCGAAGGGGGAGCTCTCCGGTTGCAGCCGCACGTACCGGCAGGAGGCGAGGGCGAGGGGGGCAGTTTGTCCCTCGGCTCCCAGCCCAGGCGGCAGTCGGGGCTGGCCGCTGCAGCGAAGCGCTGGGTTTTGCATCTCCCCAGCATCTCAGCGCTGCCGAGGTTCGTCTCGGAAGATCTGAGGTGCCCTGGGGGGACTTGGGCAACGTGTGGTTTTGTGCTTGCAGCGGGGGCAGTCCTCCCCTTCGGTATGCTGTGAGACACCTGCTGTTGTAAAATAAGCAGTTAGCAAAAACTGCCTGACGGAAATCACAGCTGATACACAAATAAAGTAACATTTGCTTGGGATCCGCTGAACTCCGGGCAGAGGTTCAGACCAGACTGATGCAACACCCACTCAGGCAGGAGACACTTAGGAAATTTGATTACATGGCTATCAGAGACCCGCATAAAAAGGCCAAACATGAGACAGCCCTGTAACAAGATCATTTTCTACAGTCGAGTTTAATTGATCCAAAGAGTCACTGGAGGCTAACCTTGAGAGGGAGCGGCAGATGTGTCACTCGGCAAGTGATCCGACAGCCTACTGCTGGCTGTGGCAAGCAGTGAACACGCACCGTCACGTCTGCGGCTGAAATAGTAGAAAACAACATGAACATTAACAGAGCTTGCTTGCTTCTAACTAGCTTCGAATGAACCTTTGTGCAGAAATTTTCTTCGTGTAAAGATGGGAAGGGCTGCGCAGGGCCCGGTATCTAGATGCGATCGCATGTGTGACTGTAGGTATGCAAATGAGCTTCCGTTGCCAGCCCCCACACTGCTGCTCACATACGTATAGACAGGTCGTTTGCTTGACAGCAACATCAGTGAAAAAAGGCTCGGGTCGGAAGACAGCACTCGATCTTGAGCTCTGCCCGAAACGGGGAATTAAAATGATCAAGGAGATTTTTGAACAAGGAGTGGTATTTGAGCCCTGTCACCTCAGTAGTATCTTTTGTAGATATTGTGCCTCAGATGCCCTGCTAAGTCGCGAGGTTTCTGCTGCTTTCTCTACTGAGATGGTAATTTGCTGTGGGTATACAGAAATTGCAGCACAGCCTGTTCTAGTTTAATCCTACTAGTTCTGACTAGTAGAAATGAAAGCAAAAAGAAGTGAACGAAAGAAGTCTATCCATGCAATGCACGCCACCTGTGCCCCACAACCACAGTTCCTGTGTGCCCAGGCCCCAGAGGTATACATATAGGAAAAACAAGTAGGGTGCTATACTTCCCTCAGTAAGTTGTGCAGTGCAATTTACAATTTAGCCAACTCCTAAGGAAAGACACAAGAAAAATTTGCTTACATCCTTTGATGTTTTGTTATTGTCCACAAGTCATCACCCTTGTGTGTTCTAGGTAAAGACTTAGGGTCAAATATGTCAACAGGGTAACTCCACTGAAGCTAATGGTATTGATTTGTCCCCGTGTGGTTACAGATGAGGGAGCTGTGGTTTCATATGATTGAGTGCTGTAGCAATATCTACTTGCCTCACTTGTAGAGCCCTGAGGCACAAAGACCAGATGACTCACCACTACTCTGTTAAGGAAATTGTTTTCCACTGGGGAAATGTCTTGAGATATGGTTTTGAGCCCACATCCAAGAAAACATTTGGGCTTCCAGCTCATACTTAAGCTGAATTCAATGGGAAGATAAGACTGAATAATTTGCTGAATTTTATATCAATGCATCCTTTTTAAAAGGCAGTCTCGTCAACGCAAAATGGAAGCATTACTGTGGAGTGGGAAGCTGTTACACAGAAAGCGAGCTAACACATGTTGCATCAGCTTGAATTCTCTAGCTTCACTGATTTATTTATTTAATTCCCAAATATAGAACATGTTATTAACAGAGTGGAGATCACTAGTGTGTGGCTTACTCTAAGGGAGTGTATTAAGTCTAGAGCTGAATTAAGTGTTCAGCTGAATGCTGAATATTACCAATATTTATAAGTGAGGAAATTAGTATGGGATATTGCTAATCCTTTTCAGTTTTTTCCATTGTACCTTTTCTGATGTGACAGACAGAGCATGCTGCTGAGAAGTCACACTTGATATTGGTTGCAATTAAGAGAGACTGGTCCAAGTGTTAGAGTTCTTACTATTTTCCTCCCCCGTCACACTGAATAGAATGTTCTCCTTGCCTGGGAATCGTTTTGCACTAGACTTCCATTGACAAATTGCTTTGAGAGGAACCTAAAACAATGAAAGCCAAATTCAAAACCAATCTTCAGCTTAATAGGGCAGCGATACATAGATTAGCAAGCAGAGAATATATCTGGAGAGAATCACACTTTTGTCTAAGATTAATAATATGGATGTTCATATCTCTTGTCCCTTGACAAGCTTCAGCAGAAAACTGAAGCACCATGTAGTAATAAATGAAAGCAGGTTGGAGGAGGAGGAGGGGTGAATAGGAGGTTATATGTGTAGATCAAAGGATTCTTTGGAGAGATGAATGCAAATGAGAAAAATAGCTACTTTTTGGTGTGTGCATGTGTGTGCCTAAAGCAATCTCAGCAGAGGAAAGCTCATGACGTACAATTAGGTCTCACACTAAATGATATTGCTAGGATGGGAAGAGGGGTTCTTTTAACACAGTGTGGACAGGTAACTGCTATGGGAAAAGTGTCAGGCTTGTGTCCTGAGAGATCACCTGTGGGCAAAATCATTATTATACCAGTGCAAATGCATCATATTCCTTAATGAGTATTGTCATTATAGGGTTACAGCCTTCTAAAGGGGTCTGAGATTTTCCAGTGTATTTTTGGCAGAATCTCTAATATAGACATGAAAAACTGACGCTGACTCAGCCGACAGACAACAAAACTTTGATAGCAAAAGGGAGAGAGAGAGAGGGAGAGGATGCAAGGGTATTTTATTCTCTGAGCCAACACATTTGTGGCAATGTGTGTAGATCTGAATTTTCAAGACCATTATCCAGATTTTGGCAAGACCATGTTATAGTTTTTATATAATTTTAATTTTTCTTTTTTCTAAAGAAGTTGACTATAGCTTAATTGGAAACAACTCACTCCAGTTTTGGTAAAGCTGCTTGGAAATAATCAAATGGATTAAGGGATACCTGACCAAAAGCTGCCTGTTAAAGACACAAGACAATTGTTAATCCCTAGTGTGAGTAGCTAAAGTACTGAACGAGACTTGTAAGGGGCCGCGATAGCCCTAACCAGTACTGAGGGCAAGACATCAGTACTTGCAAATGCATTTAGCCATGCTGATTACTTCCCTTCTGGCAGCCAATTTCATTCATGCATTTAGATTGCCAGCGAAGTCATGTTATTTTCTTTTGATGTGAAGATATATAGCTCTAGGTCATCTGCTTTCCAATGCAGTGCCCAAAAGCTGTGGCGTTCTACAGTAACTTCAGGAGTTTACAAAGCTGCCGATAGAGAGGGGAAATGAAGCTGGCAGTTCAGATGCTAGTTATGGCTTTCTTTGTATTTTCCAGGTGAAGGAGGAGAGGAGTGAATGTAATGTGGAGCTGCTTATTCCTACCAGGTTGATGATAGTTTGTCTCAGCATTTTGCATTTAGTGGTAAAATACTTTTTTTAAGAGATTTGAAATAAGGATGGCTATTTATCTTCTTGCCCATGGCAAGGTCTTTTAGCACTGTTTCTATCTGAAGCCTAATTGTGCAAATGTGCCCAAAACGTCAGCTTTGCTTTCTGCTGTGCTGCATTAGCTGTTCCATTGTTTTCCCTGAAAGTGGGACATGAAGACACAGGTCAAAATATTCCAAATATAGGCGTGGGATTCACTTCACCTAACCTGAGACATCTGCAAGGTAGATATCTTCCTCTGAACTAGGCATGCTGAGATCCGTTTGTTATCAAGAGAGAGCAATAGGAAGTCCTAGAGCATATTTCATCTGACTTGTTTTAGATGTCAACCTTTGGATGAATCATACCCCAAAATGACAGTTTTTTCTCCACTGACAGTAATGGGAATTTAAGATAATTAGCTCACATATAAATATGAATACATTTTCTTACAAAGTTTTTCACCTGGACATTTTTCAGAATTTCTAATTGGCAACATACGTGGTTTTGAATTGGTGATAAGCAACCCACCACAATGACATAACCAACAATTCTATGTTAGCAGACACTTTTGCCTCTCTCTGTCTGGGTCCATTCGTAGCAAGTACCTGTAACAGCAAGTGGCAGCTCTGATTTCAGACAGTCCAGATACCATGTCACCATTTTATCTGATTTCAAGTTCTTCTCTCTTTTATGTTATTCATACCAGAGGGCAGTAAAGATATCATCCTCCAACGTCTACCAGAGGCACCAAGATTTATAAAGTCAGGTACTTGAAATTGCAACACAGGCAGAAAAAGGCATAAAAAGAAGTTTCAGATTATCCTTAAAAGACCTTTAGTCAAAGCTAGGAATGTATCTCTTGAACTATATTTATTTGTATAGTCAGTTATTTTACGTCAAAGTAATCTAATGCCTTTCTCATTAAATACTGGTAAAAAAATCACAAATATGTGCTTGTGTACTAATATGCATTTAAATATGGAAGGCAAGTTACCCATGGTTACTAATAACTACATAGCACATTCTAAATGATGCAGCTGTGCTTGAGATTTGAAATAAGTTGCACAGTACAATTTATACACTAGATTCAAACCTCTCAACACAGAAGTAACTAAATTTGTGTAGAGATAATAATAATAATGAACTTTTATGTCAAGTGACTCAAACATCAGGCAACTCTGATCTAATCCACAGACCTGGAGAGGCTGGAGAGCTGGACCAAGAGAAACCTGATGAAATTTAACAAGGGCAAGTGCAGGGTGCTGCGCCTGGGGAGAAATAACCCCAAGCACCAGTACAGTTTGGGGGCTGACCTGCTGGAGAGCAGCTCTGAGGAAAAAGACCCAGGAGTTCTTGTGGACAACAGGATGCCCATGAGCCAGCAATGTGCCCTTGTGGCCAAGAAGGCAAATGGCATCCTGGGGTGCCAGGAGAGGCTGAGGGACTTGGGTCTTTTTAGTCTTGAGAAGAGGAGGCTTAGGGGAGATCTAATTAATGCATGTAAATACTTAAAGGGAGGGTACCAGGAGGACGGGGCTGGTCTTTTCTCAGTGGTGCCCAGTGACAGGAGAAGAGGAAATGGGCACAAACTTGAGTATAAGAAGTTCCACCTAAACATGAGGAGGAACTTCTTTACCTTGAGGGTGGCAGAGCCCTGGAAGAGGCTGCCCAGAGAGGTGGTAGAGTCTCCTTCTCTGGAGACATTCAAAACCCGCCTGGACAAGTTCCTGTGCAACGTGCTCTGGGTAGACCTGCTCTGATGGGGAGGTTGAACTAGATGATCTCCAGAGGTCCCTTCCAACCCCATATGATTCTATGATTCTATGATTTTATGCCAGTGTTAGGGTAAGTTCAGGTTCAGATAAGATGAGGGAATTTGGGCACTTGTCTATTTGCAGTATTAGCCTCATACAGTTTACTTTGATGTCTTATTTCAAGAAGTGTACCATTCCTTGAAATAGGAAATGAAAGAGAAATCAGTCAAAACCTTATTAATTGAATATGCAATTCTGTGTAAAGTTTACTTTCTTTGGAAATGCTGTGATGGATGGCTACGTACTTTTTAGGAAAGACAGGCCAGCAAGGTGAGGTGGTGGAGTTGCTTTTTATGTGAGAGAGCAACTGGAAGGTATGGAGTTCTGCTTAGGGGTTGATGAAGACCGAGTCGAGACCTTATGGGTAAGAATTCAGGGGCAGCATAATGGGTGACACTGTTGTGGATGTTTACTACAGACTACCTGATCAAGAAGAGGAAGTCGATGACACCTTCTACAGACAGCTGAAAGTAGCATCACGATCACAGGCCTTGGTTCTCATGGAGGACTTCATCCACCTTGATATTTGCTGGAAAGTCAACACAGTCATGCATGCACAGTCCAGGAAATTTACGCAGAGCATTGATCATAACTTTTTGACCTGAGTGGTGGAGAAGCCAATGAGGAGAGGTGTACTGGTGGACCTTATACTAACAAAAAAAAGGACTGGTTGGGGATGTGAAGATTGGAGGTATCCTTGGCTGCAGTGACCATGAGATGGTGGATTTCAGGATCCTGCATCAAAGAAGCAAGGCAGTAAGTAGGATTGCAACCCTAGAATTCAGGAGAACGAACTTTGGCCTCTTCGAAGACCTACTTGGAGGCATCACATAGGTTAGGGCTCTAGAAGGTAGGGGGTTGCAAAAGAGCTGGTTAATATTCAAGCACCACTTTGTCCGAGATCAAATTGGTGCATCCCTATGAGTAAGAAATCAAGCAGAGGAGGCAGGACACCTGCATGGATGAGCAAGGGGCTTCTGGAAAAACTGAAATGGAAGAAGGAGGTTTACAAATGTGGAAAAAGAGACTGGCCATTTGGGAGGAATATAGGAATCTTGTCAGAGTATGCAGAGAAGCAATGAGAAAGGGTAAGGCCCACTTGGAATTAAACCTGGCAAGAGATGTCAAGGACAATAAGAAAGGCTTCTACAAGTACATCCACAGCAAAAGGAAGACTAGGGAAAATGTGGGCCTGCTGCTGAACGAGGCAGGTGCCCTGGTGATGGAGGATACAGAGAAGGCAGGGTTACTGAATGCTGCCTTTGCTTCAGTCTTTACTGCTGAGGCCAACCCTCAAGAATCCCAGACCCTGGAGGTAAGAGAGGAGAACTCTGGAGAAAAGAAGACTTTCCCTTGGTTGAGGAGGATCAGGTTAGAGATCATTTAGGAGAACTCAACACCCACAAATCCATGGACCATGATGGGATGCACCTGGGAGTGCTGAGGGAGTTGGCAGACGTTATTGCTAAGCCATTCTCCATCATCTTTGAAAGGTCATGGAGAACAGGAGAGGTGCCTGAGGACTGGAGGAAAGCCAACGTCACTACAGTCTTCAAAAAGGGCAAGAAGGGAGGATCCAGGAAACTACACGCCAATCAGCCTCACCTAGAAAGGTGATGGAACAGCTCATTTTGGATGTCATCTCTAAGCATGGGGAGGAAAAGAAATTTATCAGGAGTGGTCAACATAGATTCAACAAGGGGAAATCATGACCAATATGGTTGCATGTCTGGCTGAAAGACAAGGAACTTCTTTCTCTACCTGCTCCTGGCAGTGTGAAGGAGAAACTTAAATAGGAATATCAAAACAAGTATGGGTGGAAAGGAAAATACTAGCAATATAAGACAGCACAGGCATTAAGACTGTTGCAATCTGATTGAAAAAGGAAAAACTGAAATACAGTAGTGGATGAGGGAAAACACAAAATATGTGAAAAAAAGTGGTCAGGGAAACAGGGGGAGATGGCAATAGAAGCATGAGGGTCTGTGGACAGTAAAGTAAACACTATAGTTTGGAAAAGAATGCCAGATTTTTTGTGGGTTGAAAAAAAAAGGTTCCAATTTGCTGAGCAGCAAGTAATTTTATCCAAACAAAGAAATAAACAAAGCTCCCCTCTGCAATTTATAATCTGGAGAAATAAAAATGAGAGGCCAACATTTAGTAACTGTTCCTCTTAATGCCAGTCTAGGGACTTCAGTCCTGTTTTCCAAGTCACATGGGCTCCCGAGCAACACCTCAGGAACACAGTGATTAAAGACAAGGAAAATTATTGTGCTTATTAACCATGACTTTTTAATTGATAGAAAAGGAAAAGAAAAAATTAAAAACAGAGCACAAGTGAAAGGAATGGCTATTTCATTATGATTCTTTTTATTTGTATTTTTTGTGGAAAGGTCTTAAGAAAGACCACATCGCTGAGTGTGGTCTGACCGTATGGAGTCCAGAATATCTACTTCTTCCAAGTAGCAGTAACTTTTATCTTAATGTAGCATAAGTAACAAAGGTAGCCTATAGGTGGATCAGTAGTTACAGCTGAGGATTGATCAAGTCTATGTAATGTATAACAGATAACCTAACCTGTAGGGTTATAGATGATCAATGGACAGGAATTTTAAGTCTTATAAAATCTGAAAAGTTCTTTTATAAAAATAAGTTAACTGGGGAGTTGTCAAAAATAATAATCATATAAATATATCTCAATAGTCTTATGTAAAAAATAAATCTTTCTAATATTCTCTGTTCCCCTTAATATTTTAATTAAAATACCATTTCATTATCCTGGTAGAAACTTCAAAATAGCTGTATCAATCTAATTTCTTGGCAAAGCTTTACCACTTTTTCTTTCACAGGACAATTCAGTCTTGTCATCATATTACAGAAACATTCATGAAAAGAAAATTAGTATTCCCAAGTGGTGTATTACAGCATTTTTGCTTCACCATTCTTTTTCATTTATCTGGCTATTTCTTCATTGGTATGAGCCAATGGACACACTATGAAAATTGTGGTAAACTTGAGAATAGGAACCAATGCTTTCTTTGGTGACTTGTTTTATAATCTCACTTTTTTATAACTTCAGAAAAGGAGGAGCCCATCAGGTCAGAAGTGTGAGCTTCTTACTGTCTGCAGACTCATTATTTTTGTCCACCCCTAATACAGTTTTGACGTGTTTCCACAAAGCTATGTCCACCTTTGCTACTAATGTGTCACTATTTCTTTTGTTTCTAGAGAGAATAATCTCTTTTTCTTATAAAGTCTAAAATCTTTTTGATACTCAACTCTGCCATAAGGTTTATTTTCTTGCAAAAAAAGTTCTTTCAGCCTTCTGAGACAGGCCTTGCTCTTTCCACGGACGTGCAATGGCGGTCTAACTCTTCCTCAGTTGCTTTTTCACTTATACTTGCTTTTACACTTTATTAGTATGTAAACCACTTCCAAAATATTATTAAATCCCTACAAAGCACAAAGCTTTTTATGCACTTTCCAGCTTGCAGAATAAAAGGAAATAGTGTTAAAAATTGAAGAATTATACATTTTTGTCTTGAGTCTTTAAAAAATGTTTAGTTGTTTATGGATAATGTGTTTTATCTTTTAACACTTGAAACTGATCCTTAACTAACGAAGGATAAGGAATTCCTGTTTTTTAACCAGAGTATTTCCTACTGGAAAGTAATCTCCCCAAAACTTAACCCATTAATACATATTTTTATTTTCTCCAGTCATCACTGGTATAAAAATAATCACAGATACCTTTTCAAATTGAGAAAAAGACTGACAAGATTGGAATGATTTAACATTACAATTTTACTTATAACCATCTTTGAATCAATATTGTTGTTTTTTCCTATATTTTTTTACCAGAAAATAGTTACTAAGCCATAGTCAAAGTGCATCACTCATCCTCCAGCAGCTGGTACCCTGAGAGGGAAAATAGCCTGCAATGCTTAAAGTGTTTCAGGTCATAGAGGACATTGTCCGTGTAATGATTTCAACTTGTTGTTGACTCTTGGGAATCCGTATAAATCCAAGTTATTTACAAAATGCAAACTGAAGAGAAAAAACATCCAATATGAAAGTTTCAATGAAACATTATGTTTACACTTACACAGCCAAGCCAAATACCTCATTGTTCAGACTCTATTGCTAAATCTTACATACTTTTAAACTGGCTGAGAATGGCTAAATACAGTCTCGCTGTTATAGCTCTGTCTTTTTTAGATACAATCCTACTTCAGACCTCTCATCTTACTTTTTAATCTGACAGGAAGCTGCATTGCATTCCCAAATTAGTGTCAAAGAACCCTTTCTTGGACATTTAGCATGAAGATTAAACAATTTCCATCCATTGTTTCATCTGAAATATGATCTCTGAGGAGACCATAAACTAGACGTCCTAGGAGCAAGGAAGGATGCCTATTAACTGCTGCAAATTTGTTCTTAAAGCACTTGGGTTTTCAAAGGCCTCACCATAAGATAAATTTTCTTAGCACCTGATCTCAGTCCTTTTGCACTACTTCTGTCAGATTGTTGGTGGTGTAAAAGGGAAAATCACTTTTGCTCCCTGTGTCCTACAAACACTTTCTATCACATGGCTGTGGCTGCCCCTCATAACCCAGCTGCCACACAGTCTGCCTCTTGTGTCATGTTTCCACTGCAGCTCTTTCCCTCATTACAGCAAACTCTTCAGTAGATCTGTTCCAAAAGGGATCAGACAAGACTTGAGAGACAGTCTGTGTTGGTGGCAGCATGGTTATAACAGGCCACAGTACTATTCTAAGAAGTCAAGCTCCTTTTGTGGACACAGCTACTGTCCTCCATGAAATTAAAAGTGTCTGGCTTGTAAACATTAGTAAAGATTCTAGAAGCATGTTTGATTCTGTCGCAGTGTTACAGAAGTGTTATGGTAGCAAATGCGCGGAAAATGGGAAACATCAAGATTAACTTTACCCAGAAAACTTTGCTTTGGTTCGGTTGTGCCTCTCCATTAAAATGCAGCTTCCATGAGGTGGCCACATACTACACTTTCCTTAAGATCAAACAAGAAGAAATGTAATACAATGGGATAGCCTTCAGATTCTATCCCTGACATTTGAGATATTTGCACAAGTTTTCTTCAAATGTGTGCACGCTTCCAGCATTTCCAGTGAGGAAAAGAGAAAGGAGAGAAAAGAAAAAAACAAAAACCAGTGTAAACGCTGTTACACAGGATATGATAAAAACTCATATTACAGTGGGGATTTCATCCATTCGAGTAGCTTATGATAAGACATTTATGTAAAATAAACTTCTCATCCTCCAGTTTTAGGAACTACATAGCACAGAATGTAATGATTTAATTACCTTTAGTTTTCCACCAGTCCAAACCTTCTCATCATTATTATTGAGTTTCTTCAAATGCTGGCAGATGAAAGTGATATCATGAGATAATTTAAGTGTAAAAGGATTCTGCTTTTTTAAGCTGGCGTAGATGTAGAAGAACTGTTTCTTTAAACTTAAAATGCTTTAAGAAACACTGCTGAACCTGGCCCAGTATCTCTCAGAATACTAATAAAATATATGTAATTTCTATAATATAATACATTATTACAGCCTGGACAGATGGGATTGGATATATAGTATTTTATGACACAGCTGAAAGATCACCTCTCCAGTTTTTTAAAGACCCAGTGCTGATGAAGTGTCCAGCTGTGGATGCTGATGGAGTGCTGAAGACTTCCAGTTTGGTGTGTATGTACCTCAAAACCATTTGTAACCCCCAAGTTCATTGTGTGATTCACTGTGATCTTTGAGAATTGTTCCTTTACAGCAACATTTCCAGCTCTTTTTGGCTCCCCTTCCCCCACCCAGGTGTCCTTGGAGGATCATCCCAGTCGTAACTTATTCATAGTGCAATGTGAAATGAATAGTATTTTTAATTCAAAAAGCATTTTATTTTAAAGCTCTAACATCTTTACTCTTACACGGTTGTGTCCGCACACTCTCATAGTCCTCGGCTGAACCCCAGTAGGGAAGGAAAATGCAGATTTTACCTGATGGATGAATTCACACTAGTATCTGGGGAAGTCCCCCCGTCTGCAAGTGGAAGTGAGTATGGCTACATGCCCTGGGATCTCCAGCAGGAGAAGGCAGCTGTGAATTCTGTTGGGAGCTTCCCAGGAGCCCAGGAACAGAAAGTCTATCAGAAAAGTGCTGAACTAATGAACCACTTAGACTTTGTGGTTTCCTGGCTGGTGCAGCTCCTGACCATTTGACAGCTTGATGTTTGTCTCCCAGGCAACTCTGCTACCACCATAATTCCTCTGCTACAGCAAATGTGTCTCAGGGCACATACCTACATTTTATTTATCGTGCTTAAGTCCCCTCTTTGAAGTGACCCCACTTCCTCACCATTCTGGCTTACAGCTACTTTGCCATTTTGTATTCATTAGACCCTGTCAGAGATGAGCAGCACATGCAGTTGAGATTCAAGGAACTGTAAAGTTCAAATAGCGGAAAAATAAACTAAGCCCAAGTAGCAAGTTCAGTCTTCAAGATGACCTCAGGGAATGCTCAGTATCGGTCAGGACGCTCACTAGATGTCACTGTTCTCCAGAAATAAATGAATGAGCACTTTTTTCTGGCTGTAACTATAGTAGATCTTTAATCAAGTAGTGGAGCAACTCGTATTTTCAGAAACTGAGCTCATCTACAAAACTTCCATTGTTAAGCAAAATGTTTCTCCAAATGCCATACTTCACTTGCACAGATTTTCCTCTCACTTAGCTCAACATAAACCAAGAATAGCTTCTCTCAAAATTGAATAGTGATCCTGGTTCATGGCCATAGAGGAATCCTGCCATTTTTCAATCTTTTAGCTAAACGTACTTTATAAGATATGTGCTTTAGAGATGGGATGATCTCAAAATGAACAATGCAGAACTTTACACTTCCTGGCTGCATGTGTACTTAACTTTTTTCACTCTGCAGGTACAGAAAATTGAAAGTATTTTAATGACAATTTTGTCCAAGTGCTTAATTTGGGCACTTACTTCACATGTCTAAATTAGAAGTTTGTTCCTTAGGCTCCCTATATGATCACTGGAGAGCAACTGGGTATCCCATAGTGATTCAGAAAGGAAGCACAATTCATGTGCATCTAGAAGAAGTTCTCTTTTTCCAGTGAGTGTATCAGCAGCTCAGGGAGAGATGGCTTTCCTTACCTGAGCACATGAAATGACATGATTAACATTTGGCAGTGCAAATGCTCCCAGAGACATTGGACTGGATTGTATCCACGTATTTTAACTTAGAAATTTTACTACTAGCAAGAAAACAGACTGGAAGAAGAGGCAGAGGAGTTGCTAATGAGGTAATCATCTGTGAAGAGGATAACCGAGTTAAATCAGGCTGTGACAAGCTACGTTGTTTAGAAAATATTTCAGAACATTGTATGTTCACAAGCAGGCTACAGCATGGAGTCACTAATAACTGCCAGATTTGGCACTCCTTTCTTTGTGTTTGCTAAATCAATAAACATTGGGGAAAAAATCCAACCCACTAGTCACCCAAGTGTGTCCAGAGCATCATTAGTGCATAACAGCATGTTTCAACATGGGAGGTCCCACTGCTGACTTGAGGCAGTTAGCTTAGGTGCTCTGACTGGCCTCATGCAGAATATACTGCTCTCCAGTGACTCCTTTACTTTTATAGAGAGAAACTAGGCTGTGAATCGCCCTCAAGAGTGCAGTTCAACAGCATTTTAAGCTGATCTAAGCCGGTGGTGTGGCAAGTCCCACCTCCACCTCCAGCTATACATTCCTGTTCTTTCTCCCTCATGTCTGGCAGGTAGTGAGCTGATTCAGCCAAAAATTAATCCAGAGCAAAAAAATCAGATTAATTTTCTATTTGGGATAAGCTCCCTGAAGAGACTTGATGATTGGCCACAGGATTAGTGCAGGGGGAAAATGTGGGAATGTGCCATTAGGATGATAGAAGGCAAGACCACAGTCGCCCTCACATAGGTTTGCTCATGCTGCTGGGGACCCACTCCTTTAAGTAGGTGCCTAATGTAGCCTGTGCAGGGCAACGTAAGATCTACCCTCCCTCCTCTCCCTGCACCCTCTGCCTTCATTCCCCAAATACACCTCCCGAAGTGTAAAACTTCCAGGGCAGATTCTGGCTCCTGGCTCTTATGAGATAAGGTTTTCTCCAGCACAGCATGGAAAGGGTCTCTGTCAATGAAGTGAGAACCTTGGACTGAGTGGAGAGGACAGTCACTTTCCCCAGAGACTAAAACATGAAAGCACAGCTAAGTTATATGACAGAATAAAAGAGCAGTGATGCATATTTCTGGGTTGCTATAACTTTCTCGGGGGCATCTTGGCTCTCAGTCTGGTTACAGATTAGGAGGATGGCAAATGGCTTGGAGATATCTTTTGTCTTCAGCCCCAGTGCTAACCCAAGTACAGCTTGCACAGATCAAGGGAGCTCTCTCTACGTATTTTAAATTATGCAAAGCAATTAGTCTTCATTAACAGCTTGTCTAATTTAATTTCAAAGGATCAAGCTGTTTCCCTGTTAGATGACTGAAGTAAAAAAAAAAAAAAGCACAGAAAATTCTTCAAACCCGTATGTGACTGCCAAGTGTGTATATCAGCTAAACTCAGGAGTCATTACTACTTACCTCAGCTTGTCATGTGGTCTCATTTTGTCCAGAAACTTCACATCATTCTTGACACTATAGCAGAACATTTAATGGATGGTCTTTTGCACTACAAAGTGTCAAGAACTATGGGAGATTGATTCTGTATTTTGCTAGGAGCCACTAGGAGAAAGACAAAAATCAAAGCCTTTTAACTAGCTCATAGCATCAAGCGTCTTATGTGAATTGAAATTCCCATCATGTGGAATTTCTCAAAGAAATTCAAAGATTTCATTGAACTTCCTTAGGATTAAACTAATAAATCTGTCTTTAAATATATGACCACACAGTTATCAGATTTGGACTGATGGATGCCTTCACCAGCCACCTCTAGGTTTTGTCTGCAGGATGTTTTTTTCTAAGAACACATATTCACAGTAACATTAATTCATAGGCTACAAGTAAGCAATTCTCTACTCTTTTTATCCATGTCTGGGAGCCTATGCTACTTAAAGATATTCTTTCTGGGAATGTGTGTCTCCTTGGTTACACTCCATTGCTGAGAAATAAATGCTAAATTCAGAGATTATGAAGGCCAGCAAGCATTTGCCAGAGACTTAGAAAACTCTACGCTTTTTGATGCAGGTATTTATCCTCACCTGCATTTAAGAAGGCTAAAAATGAAATAAATGCTGAGGCTTTTTCCCAAGGAAGCTACTTGCCTGCTCAGATATCACTGTACCTATATAAAACTATATCTAGTAAAATGGAATCATTCAATAAATAGGCATAAGGAGGAGCAGGAGACAATAAATTTTCTGACTGTGGTTCACATTGCAAGAAAATGGACAATTCTGCTTTGTTATGCTACATATATTTGTTCTTAGAGAGCTTGATGATTTCTCATATTCAGGGGGCCTCCAGGGGTGTGGAGGGTGCAGGAAATAGATAGAAATAAAAATTTGGGTCAAAATTCACTAAGGTTAATCAGACTGGAGCAGAAAAACAGAAAGCAAGACAGAAAACAAGATGGTCTTGTAATATCGACTGGCATGTGAGGGTCACAGTCTAAATCTCTCTGGTTTGAAGCTCCATCAGAGATTTGACCCAAATTTTCCCATTTCTCCAGACAGGGCACTGACAAAATGTACTAGGCAACTTCCATCTCTTTTGCTGAAATAGGTTCTTTTTGTAAAAACACTATACATTTCATGGGTGCACCTCCCCAGGCACTCACTTGCAAACAGAGTATTTGATGGAGTTTTTTTCCATTCTCTTTAGTCTACCATAATAAAAAACATAAAAAGTGTGAGTATTGCAGTTATGTTCTATGCCACAGCTTCTCACCGGTTCTTAGATTCCCATTATGCTTTGGTCACAATATTTCAGTCCCTTGTAAGTGTTGTTGTTTCAAAAACGTTATTTTATTTTTTTTTTAGAAAAACTGAGGACTTAGGTGCTGTGTGAATAAATAGCTGTTTGGCAACTGAAGGGTTCCTACTTTTTTTTCATTCTGTCATTTAAGGTGCAGTTCAAAAAAGTTGAGAGATTGTTTCTGGCAGAACTTTGACCAAAACATTGCTTCAGAAATCCCATTAAATAAATTTCAGGAAAAAAATGAAAGCACTGAATTTGTGAGAACTGCAGATGCAGGGCCATTAAGGCCTCATTGTCTTCTTGTATTTCGAGGAGGTCATGCATAAGACGTGCTTTTTACTGCAGTGGCTCTTGGTAGACAGTGTAGCTCTGGAGCTTGACCCCTGAAACACAAAGAAGAAAGGAGTTACCAGCTCTTCTGGAGGAGGTCATATTAGCATGGGAGAAAAAAAAAAAAGTAATCACGTTTTGGCCAGCCAGACAAGCCAAATGCCAAATGAGGATTGTGGTCACTCTAAGTTTCTTCTGCTGTGAATGCATAAAAAGATATGCTTTCAAAGGGCCTTTCCGACCATAGCTGGGCTACATTAAGGGTAGAAGGAGCTTCTTGTCCCACTGCTCTGACTATAGAGAGAGACTGAAGCTGGCATGTTCCTCACTAATGAAGCTCTGTTGGATTCTCTATATCACATGAATTCAAGCTACATTATCTGCCCCTCAATGCTTGCCTTGCTAAGCAACAAGTTCAAAAGGAGCATTTTCTTCTCCCTAAGTATTGAGGCAAAGAGAGATTAAATAGCTCATCCAGAGTCACCCAAGGAGTCTATGACTGAGACAGAAATTCAGGCAATTTCTATTCCAGCACTTTAAATACAAGGCAATATTACCATTCCTGTAAAGCTTTCATGACTTTTTCCTTGTTCTGCTTTAGTTTCAGATCACTTAAACTGATGATTTTGAAAGCAGACTGGTTTATTAGAAGTTATTTGAAAAGAGTAAGTTTGACAGTCTAAATTAGTCTCTGAGTATCACTTTTGGTGTTTCTTATGCATTTGCCATCTTAAAATTGGGTACCACTTCACAATAGAACAAAGATTTCCTTTTTTTTCCAGTAAATCAATGCAGATGATTGCTGAACATGTTCCACTGGCAGGGACAAAATTTTAATGATTTCTTTTTATTATGAAAATATTCACCCTTTGGTCTTCTGGGAGGAGAAGGTTGTGACAGAAAGACGATTTGCTTGGCAAACCAGCAAACTCTCCATACTGCAATTTTTCCTTCCTCAAGCGCAGATGCTTTGGGGACTTTACAGTGCTGCCACTTACACATACGAAAAGGTCTATCCTCTCCCTACAGGCTCCTTGTGTTCCTTGTCCATTGATCCAAGTACCCCTGTTCTTGACTCTGAACTCAAGGCTCCCTTTGACAGTGATTGATGGCCACCCTCTCACAGGAAGAATGACTAACTCCAACCTGTGAGTATTGGAGGCGCTACAGAATATATCTGCTGTACTATTTATTTTGGGAGGCGGACATGTGCCCACATTTTTATTCTTGGAATAAACATTCTGACATTTTCTGGCAGGTGTGAATGCTGTAACATACCAACAGGCAGAAAAAAATTAAAATGACGGCTTCTAACCTCTCTGATGGAAACAAACTGACTATTGCTGATGTGAAAATTGTAAACCCTCACCAGATTCCATATGAATTCTATCACTTGGAAAGCCAGATTTTGATCTTAAGGATCCCCAGGCAGACCAAAATGAAAGATATCCATTTTTTTAAAATGGTACCTACTTGCTCTTCTCAACAAAATCCAAACCATAAGACAACTGTATAATGAATTATGTAAATTTTAGACCTCAGTCTGATTGCGGCCAACTTATTTTGCCAATAGTCTGAAAAGATTAGCCCTAATGTCTAAGTGACAGCATGCAGAACCCTTCTCAAATCTCTTTCAGCTGTCATCTCATCAAAAGTGCATTGATGTAGCAGGTCTGATGTGAAGGGGTAATTTCACTTCTTACTCAGTTTACGATCAGCAAAATTTTGCCTATATTTTACATTGCTTTATTCCAATACTTGCCTAGAAATTAATATAAGAACTTTTAAAACAAATATTTATGAAAGCCTATTATAATAATAGTTTCTTCCACATTATCTGATAAGACATGTCTTGACTATGATGTCTTAGAAGTTAACAGTATATGCAGAAAACATTAGAAGTCACAGATGGGAAATATCCTGATCACACATATGTATAACTGTAGGCTATAAACATTAACAAGTTTAATTGTCATTGGTTCATAGAGAGATAACCTCAAATTTTAGATTAAATGAAAGTTTGGTATAACTCAAATCTTCTGGTGTCAACCAAGATAGTACAGAAGAAATGAGTTAAAAAACACAGTAGTCAAATAGGGAAAAGATAATAAATTTCAGTATATTGGGCAGAATAAGAAGAGTTATGTATATATTGCACAGAAGTTTTAGGTAAATTAAAATTTTCCCTTTAGCATATGCACTGTATTAACAGCTATTTCTACTACTCTACTACTCAAAGAACATTTTGGTTGTGAAAAATTGCAGCTTAGAAATTAATGTACCCCATATGAGTCTGGCAGTACAAGTCAATAGTTGCCCATTTTGGACAGCACACACAGAACAATTTGTCCAAAAGAATGGCCATTAAAGCATTTTAGTGCTGTAACACTACCACAAGTGCAGGGCATTCTTAGAAGCCAAGAAAGGCTGAGGTGTCTAATTGAAGGGATGCAGGAGTCCATCACTAACCTATTGCAGTACCTCTGAACTGCTCTGTGCCTCAGTTCCCCATTTCTGTAACCATCATGTCTTTTCGCGATGATGCTCTGCAAAACCTGTGGTTAAAAAGCAAAAGAAGAGTTATAGTTTTTATCACAACAAATAGTTGAGATTTAGTCTGGGGACTGGTTAAGTCCTGTTTGTATAGCATTTCTGAAACAATACAATTTCCACAATGTGTTGCTATTCATATGTGACTGAAGAATAAATAATCAATAATGAATAGTTATGGGTAGGAACAAATGGGCTCATCTCTGTACAGATGCCTTGTTCATATGCAAATTGTTCATATGCACAAATGTCTGAGTGCACAACTAAGCTGAAAAATATTTAGGATTTGAATGAATGCAGGACTGCCAAACCACAGTGTCAGGCCACCAACATTCATGGCATTGGTATAAAATCAAAATATTAAGAAATACTACATTTTTTGTTTCTTTTTATTGGTCTTCTGGTTTTTGAGCCTGCCATGATCATTTTTTCCAGCTTTCCTCAACAACTAGAGCTATTCATAAATGGAATTTCTGTCTTCAACAGACAAAACCATTAAATTGTTAAAAAATGTTGTGGAACATAATTTCTAAAAAAAAAAAAAAAATTAAGTATGAAAACATAAGCATATTTCACTCTGATAATGTTGAAATACTATTAATTTGAAGTCCAGATGAACTTTTTCAGCTTTATTAATATGGGAAGATTGAAATAACTTTCTCTGAGAAAAAATCATTAAACCTTGATGATGCTATATTTTCCAGGTGCAAACTGTACTGGTAAATATTTTTTTATCTACACAGGCGAGATTTAGAAGTTGATTTTTAAAAGTAAAACTGACATTTTCACTTTCATGATAGCAGTCTGAACTCTTTAAAAATAAAACAATAACTAAACCAGAAGAATTTTATATACTGAAGAAATCCATAGCATTGTTGAGCCTTCTTATGCTTCCTTACTGTACTTCAACATTATGCTGAGATAAATATTACCATACAATGCAGAAGAGGGATCTTTCCTTCCCTATCTCCATCATTTACACTAGCAATGTGGCACAGTCTCCCACAACACAGCAGATATCCACAGGCTGCGCAGAACCTGTCATCTAGATCTGTGCTGGTTCTTGTGACAATTATGCAGCCAGATTTAGGAGCTCACCGGATGATTTCCTATCAGGTCGCTGGTTCAACTGTATGATATTGGGCAATTTGTTGCACTGCCTCTACAACAATCAGCCACCTTCATGATCACAAGTCATCCTTTAGTTGTCACCACTACCAGGATGACATTCTTTCAGGACAGCAGCAAGTGTATGAAACCATCTTCTCATCAAGGGTGTCAATCAGTGTTGCCTATGTAGCCAATAAAAAGAAATGCCAACGTCTAAATTAGATGGACTGAACTACAGGAATTATGGAAGCCTATATTATTTTGCTTTGCTGTGTTACTTCTGTCTCATCTCTCTCTCCCCACCTGCACAGGGATCCAAATGTGACTTCCTGGAGAGCAGAAAGTTTAGGTTAGTCATTTCCCTCCTTAGTGTAAACACCATGGTACTGTATTCCCTACGTCAGACATGCGGACCTTCTGCATACAGCCTGCTGAGACCTTTGATCTCTCCAAAAAATGGAAATTATACTCCTAGGCTTTCTTAAGAGTGAACATGCATCAGGACGCTTGCTCTATCTACATTCTGCATGTGCTGGAGTGGTAGCCTGCTCTTAGTCAGAGCCTCTAGATACTACTGTCAAAGAAAGACACCCAGTCTGAAAAAACAGAAAGCTCTGTGGCTAACACTGAAGACAGAGCTCAAGCAGTTTTCCCCAGGAACAAGTTATGCCTCTAGCAGTTCTTATTGAATACTGTAAAGCAAACATTTATACTGGCTTTTCTTCTGCATTTACATGGGCTGTGTATTCTCCATGTGCACTACAGCCAGCTAATCTGAATGGAACAAAAACATTTGTTTTTCTTCACATTTCTCCATATACCAAGCCCTTCCAAATAAATATTCAGCCGAAACCTCTTGTGCTATTAGGGAAAACAAATAAATCAGATGAATGAATTCATTTGAATGCCAGAAAGATCTATCATTTCTGTGTTCTAAGAATATCCCACAAACAATTAAATGTTCGTCTAACAGAGGCAAGCCTGATAAAATAATGAGTCTCTCTGGCGCCAGCAATAGGCCTGGCTAAAAGCCAGCAACAGACTCGCGTTTAAAACCCTACAGAAAATACAAGTGACCCCAGAACTGATAAACTGAGGAAGAACTTCCCTTTGAAGACCCTTAGCAATTCACCATGCTGAATGCTACTTTAGTCTTCGGCTTCATTGTCTGGCTCAAACTTGCAGATGAATTTCCAGATGAATTTTGTGGGTCTTTACAGCCCAGCAGAAATTAACCAGACATTTCAAGCTTGATTTTGGCTTTAGATTCAGTCTTTCTTGCACTGATAAAAAGTGATAAGGTGATGGAGAATTGGGAATTTCCCAACATATGGGTGGGCATGATACTGGATACCATAAAATATATTTGTTTATATCTATGCCATCTGTGCCTTTGGGTCCCAGAAATGGCCCATTCCACAATGTAGCAGGAGGCAGGAATGAGCTTGTGCATTCACAGCCTGCTACAAGTTATGCTGTCATTTGGCCTTTGGTCCAGGGATCAAGAAACAGAAGAGGTTTTCAGGGCAGCTTGGCTAAAAAAAGGATCTAACTTTTGAGATGTGCAACCCTCCAAACCAACTTCCTATACTTTAAAGTAGTTTTACAGGCTTGAACTGTCCAGTAACGTAAATTATAATAAGCAACGGGATTTTCTTTCTTTTAAAGAGTTCTTAATCATCCTCTTCTAGAAATGACATTACCATTAACAATAGCTTAAGTTAGTCAGCACTATTACACTGTTACAAAGAAGAAAAGGAAAGGAACCAAAGGGGCTGAGACAGCTTCTTTGCAGCCACTGATCCGCACTTTGCATCTATTAAAAATCACCGCTGTTAAACAGACATCACTCTTAAATATCCCAAAATCAGTATAAAAAAAAATCTTGATTCTAGGGTGTAAGTAAAACGGAGTATTTTTAACATTCAAAATATGCAATTAGTCTTCATTACACACTTGCCAATTTTAATTTGGGAAGAAAAAGCTGTGCTCCAGTTATTGAACTGAAACCTTAATCTCATTTGAAATGCTTTAGGCTTAGGGATGAAGCTCTTTCTTCTGCCTCTTGACTTCCTTCTAACTCGCCTATATCTAGATGGAGCCCACTCCCTCTTTCTCTGTCTTTTCCTCAGAAGGGAGGAAGGATGCCCTCCAGCCCTCATGGGAGGAGCAGGACAGAGCAGAGGTCTTCTCTGCTGAACATTTACTGTACCTGTGTGGTATGGAAATACAGATGAAGCCCTGGCAGGGTGCCATCTCAGATTCTGCTTGGAAGTTGATAGGGAAAAGGGAACGGTAAAACATATAAGTTTGTTGAAAGGATTGCATGTCTACTTCTGCACAGAAATGTCATTCTTTAATTGCACAGCATAGGTGACTGGGGCACCATCACAAAAAGCATTAGAGTTATGGATGGTAACTGTTCAGCTAAAGCAGGAGGAGGTGCAAGCACACAATTGCTCATGTGAACTCAGCCTCCCTGTAAGTACAACTGTCCTGCAGATCACATCTGAATGGCTACCACGAAAGTTTGCCACTTGAACAGACCCCTGTTTTCACAATATTCTTGCCTTGGGAATCCACCCTGTATCTGCCCCTTCTCCTTTCAAATAGAACCGCATGGATAATTTGCTGCTAATTCACTGATAACCCAGACTAAAGAAGAAGTGCACAAACACATAGGTTTTCTCCCATGCTGCAGAATGTTGCTGTGCATGATGGGACTACTTCATAATAAAATGCCTTAAAACAGTGTCTGACAAACAGAAAAAAATATATTATAATGTCCAAGTTTCTTATACATCACATATGATGTTTTTCAGGCACTTCATCTTTAGTCTTTCATAAACACTAATGTTCAGAGATTAATTAGACTTCTTGGTAGCATCTTACAGCAGAGGTCACATACCCCTTCCTTGAAGGATACAACCCTTCAAAGTGAGTGAGGAAGTCCATGCATTCTGACCCTTCCAAATAAAATCACTCTCAATATGTGTCTATATATTTCTAGCTGAAAACAAAGACTGAACCACAATAAACACCTTCCTGTTTGGGACACTTTGTTGTTGGATGTGATATTACAGAGACGTTGTGGACCTTTGCAGTTGAGACCCAGCGCTCTCATCTCTGTCAAATTGGAAGAAATATTACAGTTCCATCAACTTCTCCTTTTTTCAGACTGCCACCATGATTTACTGGGAATGATTAATGAAAAACTGTTCTCTGGACATTATTTGTTTATAGATGTGTTCTTGTTGACTGAGTAATATGTGATTTGTTATCTTAGCACACAGAAAGATAGCTAAAACATATGTAACATTCAGCAAACAAATTGCTATAGCCTGAGCATTAGATACCCCACAAGCCAAAAAAAAAACCAACAAAAAACCATCTCTAATATATGATTTCTCAAGAAGCTATTGACTTTAGAGTCATCTGCAGCTTGGGTTCGAGGTAGTATCTGCTTGCAAATACTAGTAATAATTCCTGGAGTCATAGGCTGTTAGTGTAAATGATGAGACATAGTATAGTGTGACATACTGTAATATCTGAAAGAAAAAAGCATTTTTAAGATCATATGGTGTCCTCAGAAGTTCTAAAAGAATGGATAAAGCTTTCAGCATTGCACAATGAGGCAATTCTGTAAATAATGCATGATATTTTTAATGAAATAATACTGTAAGTTAACACATACCCCTTCCATTCATCAGCAGTTTGCTGCTGTATATGCTCTACTTGTTTCTACTTACTGCCCACAAAGTGTAGATATTTTCATGCAATATTTAACAACTGGTAGTGTTTTCACAAGAGAGTAGTATTTTATATAAAAATGAAATGTAGCAATGCTGGGTACCCTCAAATTTTAAAAAACCTAAAATGTAATACTGCCTAACAGAATTGGTCCCACTTTTTTTTTTTTTTAATCAAGAGGAAAATACTGTTTGCAGTTACATTTCTTCAAGGTTATTTAAGTATTCGAGTGTTCTGTTTATTGTACTGATTATGACTTGCTTTGCCAACCCTAACAAATTTTAAGTCACTGCTTTGATAGTCTACCATTCCTTCTGTTCGACATGTGGTTTCTCTAGCATATGGATGTAATATTTCATATTCCATTTAATACTTCTTGTTAAAACTCCAGTTCTCCTGCAAATTTTGGTTCTTTCACCTTCTATCTGTTCTGCTATATCCAATCTGACCCACTTATGACATGCCCGAGGCTGTCATAACAGTCTCTTCTAAATCCTTCTGTTAAACCCTTATTCAAATCTGGTGATATTTCCTACATTTTTAAAGAACTTAGCTATGTGTGTATCAACTTCTTTCCAACAGGACTAGCATTAAAAAAAAAAAGATACACTGTCTGGAGCTTTTCTGCCTAAACCTAGTAGGTACCATCAGTATGAAATGTGATGCCTTCCAGACATTTTGGAATTTCTTGCAATTGTTGAGCCAATTCTATGACATTCAGAATGACAAAATCCAGAAAGTCATCTTCTGAATACTTTCTTGTGGCAAGACTTAAGGGCCTGATCCTGCAACATATTGAGTATGTCATGAAAGGTCATAAATGCCCCTAAATCCCACTGAACTCAGAAGTTAAGAATGAAATTTAAAAACTGTATGAGATCTTTGAGCTTTCACAGCATAAACTCTGGAGCATTGGTAATTGAGGATATTCTGCTTTTGGAGACATATGTTACACATAGTCACAACAGCTGAGGAAATCAGTATATTTAGAACAGGAAATCCCTTTAATGCACATGCCAATTAGATCAGAATTCTCTTTGAGGAAAAACATAGCTAGTTTAAGAAACATATTGGTTTCCAATAGTCTTGATTCTTGAGCAAAAACATCTGCTAACAATGCTAATCATAGTAGAAGGAACATAATAATTAAAAATGCATTTGACATCCAAAAGTTAAGATGCAAAGTAAGGATCCCAGCTTTTCTGGAATCACTTGGAAGAATAAAGCATTTTATCCCTTACGTGATGTCCTGATTCAGAACCAAAAGTCCCAGTGATTCTTTACCTTGAAATGGATACACTTGGTTTTTTTCCCAATAAAAACAGAAACAAGCCCTGTGTATTAACCTAATAAATTACATGAAAATCATTGTGCAGTGGCAGTTGCTCCCACTTCTTTTTTTTTGTTGTGTCTGTGTAGCTTTCAGACAAGGTGGAATTTTCTCACCAACTGTCCAAATCGCTGCTTCTATGCATATTTTTTAATGATGTATTTCTGTGACAACTATTTGAGCAGAAACAGTCTCCTCTGCTGTTCTCAGAGACTGATTTTTTCAAGTGATCCACCAAAAACATACTCTCCAGTCTTTGGATTTGGGTTTCCAATCCTATGGCAAATTTAACATTTAAGTGACAATTCATCCTGAAATATTTAGCAAGTATTTCCGTAGAGCAGAAAATGGTAGAATTTTACCCTTTAAACTCCTGTGTGTTTGATTGATTCATTGTTTGCAATTTCTCAGGTGAATGTAAAATTATCAGGTGCATCCCTGACTTTTCACCACTGTATATTCTTCTGTTTAGATGTGCATTATAAATATTTCAGGATTTCTTTAACTGATGGCTGATGTAATGAGCTTGCTCATTATTTCTCTGTGTTTCTCTGCTGATACACCCTTCGGTCTTCACCCATGTAACATGCAAACAACAAAAATTATGATTGTAGCTATTTTTTAATAACCTCCCAGTTTTTCTGCATCTATTTTATGCATTCTCTTTCTTTTCTGAAGTCATTTATAGACGTGATTAGATTTCACTATTGCCTACTTTATTATACCAGCCTGTCAAGGTCTTTTGTAATCACTGCCTTATATATTACGATTAAATATTATTCTGTACTCTAAACGTTTGATTGAAGTAGGAGAAAAGAATGAGATTTTATTAGAATATGAGATTCACAAGAACGTCAGTCATTTGGACTTATTCTGGCAATTTCCATCTCTAAAATTTGGGACACTCAGTATACTTAATGTTTCCAAAGCTTTCACTCCAAAGAGATAGGACTTTTACATTTTAGAATTGTTTCAGGCTACAGTTTGTACAATGTATTATCATTTGTGGAAGCTAGAGGTGTGCTGTGGTCCTTCAGTTTCATCCCTGAATTTATTTCTGTATGGCATTCAGACATGAAGGTTCATCAACCTGTTTGTCTCTCTCCTTGCTGTATATTGGCAAGTTGGCAAATGGATAAAAAGATTAGGTGGTTTCTATAATTTAACTTATTGATAGCCCATAAAATTAAAAAAACTTTCCCAGAACTAAAGCATTATAACATTGTACTTTGAGATCTTTACAATATCTGATTTTTTTTTAAGCCTAATATATCACCGTAACATGCGGTTACTTTTGACATTAACATTGGACTGACTGCCCACAGAAAAGCAGGAAGTAAAGATGCTTTGCTAAATTTTACCAGAACAAAATTAATCTATTCAAATGCCTGAAGCATGCAAGCTGGTGATGTATTATGTTACTCCAATAGGGTGACCTTGTACTATTGACAGAAAAGGAGGAGCTCCTTCATAACATCAAACTGCGGTAAAATTAACAAAAGACATAACAAGATGAGAAATTTATCTCCTCAAAAGGCAAAACCTCAAATCATTGATATGCTGACTATCCCTCTGATGGGAACAGAGCAGATCAGCCATCTTGGTAACAGATGTGAGAAATATGATCTTCTTCCTACTAGAGAATGGACTATGCAGGGCTGCTTCATCTGTTTTCATTTCTTCTGAGGATATGGGAGGGCTTCTCTGCCAACCAAATGAGAAATAGAGAGCTCTATGGTTTTTCTGAGCTAAATTATTATTGCCTCCCTTTGGGTTGCATTTTTTATATGTGAAGTGCTACATTTATTCAAGTACTTGCTAGCATGTCAAAAGTAGTATAAACTTGGAAACAAATACGATTTTCTCTCAAATTAAAGGCAATCATGTTTTGCCTTTGTTGAGTGTTAGTTATAGTACCTTTTGGATCCACATGATCCTGTTTAGCCTCTCATTAGTCCCTTTTCAGAGACTCTGTCTCCCACCTCAAAAACAGTGAGCCACGGACTTTTGATAAATAGTGGTTATGTTTGTAAAGCAGTATGAGAGGTAGACCTCCAGGACGTTGAAGGACTGCACAATAGTATAGATTAATCTGTTTTCCAGAAAAAGTCAAGAAGAAAAGAGGAGAAAAAAGGTCAGGCACCTTTTGTTTTGACATTGCCTGTTGTTTTCAAAAACAATGTGTTTCTTTCCTACAGTCAGTTTAAGAGACAGCATCAGCCATGGCTGCATCCTCCAGTTTGTCCATGTTGTTCACTACTCATGGTCTGACAGATCAGCTTCTTCCTAAACACTTGGGCATCTCCAAATATAGCTAACATGACATGGCTGTGGATCCTGTGCAGAAATCATTGGACTCCCTGGTGGGTTGCCTTCTCTGACCACTGCTTGCAGAAGCCCAGCAAGTCAGATACAGATTCAGTGAGTAGTCTCAAGACTCAATTCAGTTTACTCAGAAGAGGCACAGTGCTGTCTAGGTTACTGTAGCCTAATCACCTGGGGCTGTCAGTAGAAGATTCATACTCACCTGCAGGATAAACAGGTTGCTAAACAGGCACAAGACCCCTATGTTTAGGCAACTGGTTCTTTAACTGTCTGTTCTCTCCTCTTCTGCAAAGTCTTCAGTGAAAGATTTGAAAAGTATTTTCTCAAGGGTGTTAAATATCTAGCTTCTACTTATGAAAGGAAAGATGACATGAACTCAAATACCAGAGAAGAAGGTGCACATAAGCCAAGCCTTTAGCCAAGCCTTTGAACTAGATCTCTAGCTCTTACAAACCAATAGTTGAATCTCCATTATATATGAATAGACTGTATAGATAGTCTAGACAGGTACACAGGCTTTGGGATATACTGTGTCCTTATGAAAAGACACTTTTGAACTTGTTCCACAGAAGCAATCTAGTGCCTGGCAGGGCTTTGGCAGCCAAGGAACACAGCTGAATGTTGAGCTTCTATCACTGATCCCACCCTCAAAGAGACTCCCCACTTCTGGAAAGAAAGACGACTCTGCTCAAACCTCCAATTTATGTCCAGTGTTGGCCTTGCTGGACTCCACTGTGTTGCTCCCCCGATACCTCTGCTGTCTTTAGCACATCCATGTTTGAAAAGCTTTGGTAACTGGGGCGCAGCGATGCCCAACTCTGGCAAGTCTCACTTGTTCGTATGACTCAACACCTGAAGTAATACCAGATACACAGGGGGGTCCAGTGCAGGGACTCTTAAACTGGTTCTGTATGAGCCAGTTCAGGGATGGAAACTATCACAGTGACTAGGTTTCTGTGTGCCAGAGTGTTGTAACACCCAGATTATCCTGGGTAACAGACAGCTGATGTCAGTGATACTGTATTGACTTAAAACAGCTGGGGATCTAGTCCTCCATGTGCAATTGCAGCAAGAAAATATGGAATGAAGTTTCAGAGGACATTAAATGAATCCAGAGTCTAACCACACTTCAGAAATTTTGCCAGACCCATTTATTCGCTGGAGTACATTTTATCATAACCAGAACACCTCTCATTCTTCCCCCAAAGAACACCCCATAGCAAACAGAGTTTTCTAGAACATAAAAAAGACAAGAGCCAGAACCTCCATAAAGTCTACTAGAGAGTTCACTGCTGCCCTCTAGGTTACATGAAAAGGGTTCTGATAGCATGATGGCTGACAGCACGTGTCCCTAAAATAAGATTTATGCTAAACCCAAGTGCAGGAAAGGAATTAGAAAGAGAGATAACAGAAGTGTAAACCCACAAAATAAAAAAAGCAACTCAGCAGCAAACCTCTTCCACAAATAATTATATGTACTTGAACTGTTAAATTGATCAAATCTTCAGAGAACATATGCTGATATCTCTGTTAGATAGCTAATGTGTAATACTCCAAAAATAGTAACATTACTGCAGCGATCTGCAGCAAT
Organism: Tringa tobata; assembly: GCA_033628505.1. Lineage (NCBI taxonomy): Eukaryota > Metazoa > Chordata > Aves > Charadriiformes > Scolopacidae > Tringa > Tringa tobata. The sequence continues at coordinate 3,041,347 of JAHREE010000122.1, forward strand.
CTCTTCACTGTCATTGATGCTCTCCTCTACTGCAGTTTAGGGTTCTACTGCCTTCCTATAGCTTAAAAATTTTTTGCCCTCCATCTCCTCTTCTGAACATTTTCATTATCCAATAACACAACCCAAACCCTTATTCCTATTCAGTAAGATCACATACAGTGTTTTACTTACTTTGAAAAGTGTTGGAGGGAAAGAAAGATTTAGTTTCTCTGAAATGCTCTTGTTTCCAATGAGAACTTAAATACTTTAATTTATTGTGAAACAAATACAGTTTAAGAAAACAGTATGTAGTGAAAAGCCTAAAGTAATAAAGGAAAAAAAAGTGGAGCCTACTTTTTTTTTTTGGGGGGGTAAATACAGCAGATAAAATCGCTCTTAAGGAGATTTTTTTTTCTCTCAAGTGGCTGTATCTGCAATACAATCTCTGCTTCCCCAGTAACTAACAAAGGCAAGAAATGAAGGCAGAAAATTCTTCATAAAAAAGCTGACTTCCCAGCTGTGATCCATTCATCACTAATATTTAGCTATTTACATGTTAGATATCTAGTTTAATCTACTTGTTTAAGCTTCTGCCACAGTAATCAAAACAGGTGGATATTTACTTTGAAATATTCATACCATCCAACTAAAATGCCTTTCTCAGATTGTCCTTAAACTAGCCCATCTAGAGATAAGCCTTGACATTTCTACATTTAGGTATTAACATGCTTAACCATGAATGAATATTTATTGCTACTGAAGATTTTGTTTCTGGTTAGCACAGACCAACAGGGAAACTTCTCTGTAATCAAAATAGAGCTAACTGTGTACAGAAGCAGCCTAAGACCAGAGTTGGCATTCATCTCACTTAATTAGCAATGCCTGTGTCAAAGCCCATTATCTGGTCTTGTTTTGTCACCAGTAGGGGAAAAAAAATAATACAGAAATGTAGGCTGGAAGGGATCTACAGGGTGTCTTCTCATTCAAGAATATCAGTAGCACTAGATCAGGTCAGCACTGGCTTTGTCTTGAAAATGTCCAAGGATGGAGATTTCACAGCCTTTCTGGGAAGCTTGTACAGTGGTTTCCAGAAAGTCACCTGTGTGGAAGTGTGGAATTAGACATCTCCTCCAATCTGTTTTATATGGACACTGCAGAACAAAGGAACTGCTTCTCAGCCTGGGAGCCTCCAGGGATTTTGTCAGCTGTGGGTGGCTGACATCTAAGGTTTGGTGAAACAAAGCTGATCCTAGTTAGCCAAGTAGTATTTTGTCTGTGAGGGAGACTTTGCTCTCCAAATTTTAGATATTGAAAAGTCCAAGTGTTGAGTCTACGATCATCACGCAGGCTCCCTCCTCAGTCGGTGGAGAGATGTTTCGAAACAGTAATTGAACCCATCCTAAGATATATGTCTGTGAGGTGGAATGAGCTGCCCCCAGGAGCAATGCTCCTTTTAGCTATGTGGGAGACAGAACAATTTAAACTATAGATCTACTTTTCAGATATTTAGGTATTTTTGAATCAGATAGTCAGAAAGTTAGGAATAATAACTTCTGTTCCACGCACATATATGTTTGTATATATATAACAAACATTACAAAGTTTGGTTATCATATCATTAAAAATTATAGCATTTTAACAATGCTTTGCATCTGCAGAAAAAAAATCCTGTGCTAAAATATGGTTCAGACCATAATTTTCCAAAAAATCTCTCTCTTTAAAGAGATCACAAGACACTCGATAATAGAAATGAAATGCCTCAAGGTTTAATTTATATTTTCTACTTTTTCCATTTGCAGGAGAAATACCAAAGGCATAAACACCATTTCTCTGTAACTATTTTGGGCATTGCACAAATTTCTTAAGGAATTAAATTTCAGTGTGCATAGACTGTGCAGCAAAAAGAATCCAGTAAGCAATGAAACATAAGCAATGCATGCTGAGATCCATACTTATGTCTAGAATAAAATATAATTTAGCTTTTTAACATTTAACAATCCAATAAGACGAAGCCAATGCTTTTCTAGCAGCTTTAGTCACTCAATTGGGGTTAATCTAGTTAAAGAAAATGTATTTAATACAGCTAGTGAAAATTTGTAAAAAGGGTCACTAAGCAAAAACGCAATTCATTACTTCTTTTATATGGAATTGTTGCCCTCCTATTTATCTAAACTGCCCGATGTCTGAATGCTGCTACTGCTATTTTCATCCTCTGTCTCATTTAGTACAGATAATGCGAAGTATTTTCTTTCCATTTAAATGAAACAGGACAAGTTCATGACTTCAAGGCAGGGTGGGAACGAGGCAGAGAGGGAGAAAGAGAGAGATTCACAATAGCTTCAAAACAGATGCTGGTAAAACAAGCAACAACAACATGGCTGTGACACCTCTGTTGTAGACTAGAAACACTGCACAATGTCTAACTGATAATTCTGTTTCAAGGAAGAAGGCCCCAAAATCATATCTTTTATGGCTGCAGTCCTAATTACTGTTCCTTTCCTTTTATGCCCGATGTTTGTTCACACAAAATGAAGACAACTAGGTCAAGCATCATTAAAAATTTTGAAATTCTTCTTAAATAATTCTTCTGCCAATAGAATGCTACTTTTTTCCAGCTAATATAGACAAATAGACTGTCTGTGACCCAGGTCTTGGCTGGCAGTTTGTAGCCTGGATGTCCTAACAGATGTACTAATGATTGTTGATGGAAACAGGACATGAAGTAGCATCCCTATCACAAACCATAAAGATCTAATACTCAGTAGAATAAGCAACAGAGTAAAACATTTTTCCATGCAATCATTTTAAATAGGTACAGAGTTTTGGATGCTTATTTGTGGTGAGCAGTTTCCTATATATTGTTTGACAAGCTCAGTCACTGACCATAGGATGACCATAGAAATATCTGTGGTATATGCAAAACTACTTAGTAGACAGATGTCAACTGCCTTGAGCCTCTCCTTAAGCAGCTGAGTACACAGTGGTAGTATCCAAGTCACTGGGGTTTGGCTGGTTGATGTTGAGCTCTTGGTTCAGTCAGGTCTTTCAGTGAACTCCTCACCTTAGTTTTAGGACTCTTCCATTTGTTTGGCCTGTGTATTAGTACTAAAGATTTATCAGCCAGCCCTGCAGACCACCCACTGACATTGAAAAACCTCAAAATATTATACTATTATATCCCTTTATTTTCATTACTAGATTAATAGATATTTTCTGTTTTCCTAGATTAAGTTTACATTTTTCTCTATTTCCTATGGTCAGAATAAGGATCATAACTGCAATCTCGATCTTCTAGCTCTGAACAAGATATCAGAATAAGGAGAGCACTACTATCTCTGCAGTTACTTTTATCTACTCCCTGTTAGATCTTCCTGTAGATTTACCAGAAACCTATCAAACAGTATCACATAACTACCCTTGGGCATGGTAAAAATCAAAGGTCACATTAGGGCTTTCCGAAAAGCAGTAATTCCAGCTGATGAAACATACTGAGGTTTCAAAGCCTGTTCTAACATGAACAAAACCAATACCTCCTTTTAAACTAGGATGAAGAAAACAAATCTATTTCAGGAGAGCAGATGGGATATTGTCTATGACCTACAGATTAGTTACTCACTTCGGACAAAAAAAGAGCCAAACTCAGCTCTCCACAAGCAACCAGGCAGTGAAGCAGTTGAATTCGAACTTTCCTCCTTCCAGATAAATGTTTTTCTCTCCCTGATACACTCCTGAACCGGACAACCTCATTAATCACGTTTTCAGAGAATACCGGTATGTTTTACAAAACGCTTTGGTTTTAACAAAATAGCTGTCATGGAAGAAAAAAGTTAATTCAAACCTTGAAGCAACTATAGCTGCAGAGAGCCGAGTGAACTGCCCCTCAGATGTTTGGCCTCCTATTCTGCACACAGTTGCCTACGTCAAAAAGCAGTCATACAAGGTTATAGGTTCCAGTCAGACAGGCGTCAACATCTCAGGGCGCACATAACAGAATAGTTGGGGGTTTTGCAAGTCTAAGTATGTTGGGATGCCAGTTCAGCTCGGTGCCTGTCCTTACTTCAGATTTATGGTCAGCACGTCTAGCCAGTAGTAACAAATGAGGGCTCCCTCAGCCAGGCAAATATTCACACCTGATGGCTCAGCACTAAAATACAGCCATACTTCCAGGGTTTAATTCACGCTAGACCTCAGCCACACAGGACTTCCCAGCACAACAAATCATGGGCATTTTTGACAAAGGCAGACTTGGAGTTTTAATATTGCATATCTCCTTTTCTTTCCTTTCAAAAAGTTCCAGTAAAACGGGATGACAACTGCATATTTTGCAAGGTGAAAAAAATTATGAGGATATGAGAATTAAATTACTTCACCAGAAAAGCTCTATCAATCATGCTAATCTAAGTATTAAATTTACCTATTCCTTTGATAAGGGCCTGGAGCCATTTTAACTGATTTCTGAAGGAAGCAAGGTTCACGTGCTCAGTCAGTCCTTTTTGTTTCCTTTCAGATCAGTTCAGATCAGTTTTAGCCTAAATTGATATTAAGATAAAGGTTTCAAAAGATATGAAAAAATGCTGCCAGACACAGGAAAAAAGATCTTTGTATTGTGACTGCTGATAATCAATTTGGATTCCCCAGTGTATAATAAAGTATAAGCTTGTGCCTCATATAATTCTTTAAAAAAATTAGTCAACTGTAAGAATGAAGTGATTGGAAACTGGGCTTTTGTAGCTCTGGCTCTTAGGGAACTGTATAGATTTTTTTGAGAAACAGATTAGATGAAGAAGCCATACATGTAAGGTTCTGCTCTACTGAAAGTTTATAGACAGTCTGCACAGGTATCTTTGGTTAAGTGTATATTCTTTAGAAATAACATTTGCCACTATCAAAGTTCCCATGAGGGATATGCCCAAGAAAGCAGTGACAGCACTGAACTGCTAAGAGCTTTGTATTTGATCTAATCACCAAATTTACAAGGCAACATTTCTAAAAACAATAAAAGCTACGAGTTGCAGCATTTCACTGATAAAAGGGCAAGAATCAATAAAGGTGTTTGCACATACCCTGAACACTATTTGGCTGAAGTGCAGATATTTATGCCAGGTTGTTTGTCCTCTTTAGGCGTTGAGAAGCTAAGAGAGCCCTCTTCATGTGGGTTTTTTCCCTCCTAGAATATTCCAAAAGCTGTGTGATTTCACCTCCTCCATAAGATTACATCTCCCAGGATGCAGGATGGTCCCACCATTGTCCAGCTGGGCTGCATCTTGCAAGTCCTCCTGGCTGTACTGCAAGGCAGGAACATAGCTCAGCTGGGGAAGCCAGCCACAGGGAGGAGAAGTAGGAGGTTTTCACGCTACTTCTCTCCTAATCCACTGTCTTAGCTTATTTTATCTGAAGTGTTCTGGTTTTGATCAACACTCCCCAAAACAGTCAATTTGGACATGTTTTATCAAGGAAAAGTTCACATTTTTCCCTTGCATTGTTCATGAAGAATATCAGTCAACACAAAGTCCAGCTTTTCATCTAAAACAATTCCAGCAGCAAACCGAAAAGCTGTGATGTAAATCAGGTTCCTTAGTTTTCTCACTGAAATGAAGAAAAAATTATGTTTCAGGATTTTGAGGAACAATTTTTGATATGCAGATAGAAATGATAACAAGAAATAGAAAATGCAGTATGCCATCTTTTAAAAATACTCGGTTTTTAAAATACTGTTTTAAAACTACATAGTTTTGAACAACAGTATTTGTCAGCAGAAATCTGTGATTAGATTTAGTTAACTCCAAACCATATTTTTAATTGGTCTGCTGAATACCTTGTGCTTTTATAAGTAAGGAAGTAAGGGTAGGAAGTATTTTCCATCTCTTCTTAGAGGCTCATAAGGCTTGGTATGTTACATATTCACAAAGACTGACAAATTATTCATATTTAAGTTTTATTTAATATTCACTCTTTAGTTTTCCATCCTTTAATGTAAAAGTATTCTTTTAACACTTTTTAAGCACATCACATGTTCACATTAAATCAAAGGAAATTCCTGATCATTATAGTTGTAAACACTATTACCACAGAATTTTCATGAACTGGTGCATATTGTGACTTTAATTTTAATAATACCTAAACAGAAACCCAGTTGCTTCTTGATCACCTTAGTAAACTCAGATAAAGAAGTATCTGCTGTGCAGTACCAAGCTTATTATGCCTCACCCTCAAGACAATTCATATCTCTTTGTATTCATAGTTTATGTATAAAGCATATTTTGCTGTCTTTAGTAGTTCATAAATCTCTGAAAGCTTTTATTGTTTTTGAAATCTTCTCCTGCTGCCTATGTTATACAATAAATTAGTTGCTAATAAAACTGAATTTGACTCAGCCAAGATGGTAGTGAAGTAGTGGCTGTTGGGCTGCCAGTGAAGGCTTTGGTTCCCAGGCCTCCAGCCAACACAGACTGGGCAGATTAAAGAAGTAACGCTCAGTGTTGATGAAAGACGGGAAAAGGTCATACTAAGATACTATCTCTTTTTCCCCTTTTTTATGTTAGCACCTCATATGCAGCTGATAGGTCTTAAAATACAGAGAAATACAGAAACAGTACATCATAGACTCTTAGCTTCCTCCTAAAGAAACTTTGTTATCTAACACTGGGTTATGTGCAAACTTCTACATTTTGAAGTAGCTCCCTTGCCTAGCACATGGTATCACTGCATCAGTTCTGTTTTGTAGGAGTGTACAATGGTGAGGTGGATTTTCCAAACTCCAATTGAACCTTTTCAAGCAGAAGGAACCTGTGTTTTTCCCCGTTGGCAGGCCTAGCATGTCCTTATGTGTACTTGGGGAGCACCACCACTACAGCTGTGCTGGCTTCCAGCCATCAACCTCCTGGTTCACAAGAGAGGATTTATGGACTCTCTTGGATTCAACCCCATTCAAACTTAAACATGAGCTTAATCCCAGTAAAGTCAGTGGTACTTAAACACATACAGAAAGCTAAGCATGGGTTTGCAAAACAAAAATGGTTACAGGAGAAGAACTGTATGGTTTCTACCGCCTTCTGCTTTGGCTCCTCAACCTCCAACCAGGTAGGTCCAACAATAGCTCCAAGATCTTCTGGCCAACCCTCAATTCCTACTCTTGGACAAAGTTAACATTTATTTTAGTTTCATTGCCAAATCAGAGTAAAGTCTAATTTGAAACGGCAAAGGACTACACGGAATGGAATTTCCTTCTTCTGCCCAGCTCTAATAATGACTTAGAGTTGTAGTTTAAGTAAAAGATAATGATATTTTTTTAAAACTAAACAACCCTTGTTATCAACAGTAAAGGGTTGAACTAGAAGCGGTGTTGCTTCATGCTGCCCAAATAGGTAATAAAATGCAATTATTTCCCTCTCAAAGTGCTGTGATGACTTTTTCCACTCATTTATGTGGTATCCCAGTACATGTTCCCTGAATGTGCAGAGCAGAGGCATTCTGCTATTCTGCTGAAATATCTCTGCCATGAGATTCCATGAAAATTCACACTTATCTACTACAAAAGTATTTCTCTCTTTTCTAGCTCAAAACTCTTTTTTTTTTTTTCTTTTAACAGAGCTCAGTAATTTTCATTCTCTCTCAAACTCAGTTTAGGAGACACATTTAAGCAAACCTATGAAACATTCAAGATTTCAGATTTTATATCCCAGAAACTAAGGAAACTAGTGCCATGTAAGAAGAATGCCAACGTATTTAGTGCTCTTCTCCAGTGAAAGTAAAGGGGCCTTGTGAGATGCGGAGAAGGTATGATTACTGTTGGAAATGTGGTGTCAGCTGAACTTTCCACCCTGATTAAGGCAAAATACTTATGAATTAGGGCACTAGGATAATATAACCACATTGCATTTCTCAGCTGACTGATTATGTAAATGGCCTTCAAGACAGATAATAAGACATGAATATACATGGTTTGCTATCAGGCTGTTCTTGATCAGAATAATTTATTTAAGGTTATAAATGTCAACTCCTGCTCCTCATGTTTCATACCACTCACAATAAGGCAGAGTAGCTTGTGAACTGTAGCCTAATTCAACCCAACCTTTAGGTTATGTATGAACAGCCTTTACATTAAGAAAAAGATTGTTAATATTGCAGCAGGTTTTTTGGTGTTAAATCCTCCTTTTGTAGGGAGGGGAAATCAGGAAGAGGGAAGGTGATACAGCACCACCTTTCTGCCACTCAGGCTTTTTCCCTTTCTCTTTCTCCCCCACTTCTGGGATATACCTTCCACCCCGAGAGCTGACCTATGGTTAACCCTTTCGGACAGCACAAACCAGCTCCTACTGAAAATACTGAGAATTTTGTCATTGTCTTCAGAGAAAAAAAAACAACAACAAAAACAACCAACGAAAAAAACAAACACCAAGATCTGGGATTCTCTGATTTTATCAAGTCTCATTTTGCCTGATTTTCACATGTGTGAAGCAAGTTTTTCAGTTCTGTCATGTTTCTGATATTTCCTGGTGTGAATTTTGTCTTCTCTAATTTGTAGCTCTTTCACCTTATTATTCCCACTCACAACCTACTCAAGTAGTTCCTTGTCTATGATAACATTACTTCACTATTCACATGTTTAAATATTTTTCCTCCCTCTTTCTTCCAAAAATGTCTTTCCTAGGCTGTGTTTATTAAAATCTATTAACCTCTTTCAGTTGCTCATACGTAATTGTTCTTTTAATGATCTTTTTGTATTCACTTTTGTTCCCATTTGTATTGAAATATACATATACATACACGTATGATTATTTTATTTTACTTTATTTTATTTTTAAAACCCCACAAACTTAAAAATGGAATACCTACACTGAAGAACAACAGAGGCTATGTGCTAAAGATTGATAAAACCCTGATCTCACCTGCAACGCTCATTACTGTACAGAAATCATTGTTTTAAGAGCAACACACATCTCATATTAAGTTCATGCCTAATTTTTTGTGGAGGATTATTCCCTGTTTTGCCCCTCTGGGTGCACCCTCATGTGTTGTGCCTTTAACCAAGCACTGGTGCTGTCAGAGGCCTCTTTTCCCAAACACACCCATATGAAGCAGGGATAAGGCTGCTGGCTGGGACGGCAGAGAAAAGACAGAGTACTCAGTCAGATGCATTGATGAGAGGGAATCCAAAAGACCAGGTATGTCACCTGTCAGACTTCACCTACCGCAGCTGAAACATCCTTCTCAGCTGTTTTCTTCTCTCCTGCAGTGGATGTGTGCAGCTAGCGCAGGGTGAAAGTTAGTAGGCAATTTCCTGACAAAATGGATCTTACTCGTAAAGTGCTGACTCACTGAAAATAAAGCTTTTTCCAGTGTGTGTCAGCTTCAATGAAACAGTGATTGGGAAAGCATTCTCTGCTCGAGGATGAAATTTCTCCTCAAAACTACAGAGGACCACCACTAAATAGCCAAAACCCTAGCTCTCAGAGTAGTCTCCTAAGATGAGGGAGGTCTGGGGTTCAAACCCTTGCTCCAGCCCAGATTCTGCTCACCAAGCACAAAAATTTGCAAGTCCAATACCTGGAAAATGATGAGATGACATCTGGAAGCAAACCTTTAATTTTCTACAGCTTGTCATCATAGGCAACTGCAGAAATTTGCCCTCGATAGGGACCAATAATAATTTTCACTTGATAACGCATGTGGAATTTAATTTGACGCTACTACACATACAGTCGGTTCTGTTGCATTAGTAGTTTATATATTAAAATTATATATCCATGCCACAGTGCTAGAACAGGCTTCCCTTCTTGGCTCTGGAGTGTACTGTTAAATACAACAACATTTCTAAATAACTGGCATAATAATAACTACCTTAGGCTCCTCAGGCACCATTCAGTTTATTTACTTTACAGTCTTCAAAGAAACGCAAAACACACTTTGACAGAAAACAAAATCTGAAACCTCTACTGTACTTCAGTAGTCCCCCCGACACGTCAAACATAGCAGTTTCTGTTAAATGACTGCATGGCTCCTGCTCCTTCCCAGAGTTTGTCAAATAGTCTCTACAGGACATTTGTGTGTGATTATAGCCCAGAGTTACAGCCTCTGGGAAGGCAAAACTCTCCCTCGGTGTGTCACCCCAGCAGCAGCGCTACAGCCCCGTACTCCTGCAGTAAGAATTGTAGCACAACGGGACCAGAAAGGAGAGAGACCACGAGGTCTTGACCTGAAGTCCCAAAGGGCAGCCTGCAGAGGCTTTCTGTGGCCAGGATGGCTTTTATCGCATCTGTTGTTATATATCACTGAATTCACAGTACTAAGTTGTGGATAAATTTCCTTATGTGTCTAACAACGTCATGCACTAGAGATAGATGTGCACAGGTGTCATTTCTGTTAACTGGTGTTTGCCAGTGGACCTTACCCAACCTGGTATAGGTTGAACCTCACATTTGCGGAATCTAAGCTTTTGATCGGAACAGGGCAGTCTAAGTGGCTAAGTCTTGTATAGGTGTTTTGCCTCAGTCTTGGTGGTTTCCGTTTAGGCAGTCCTACAAAAGAAAAAAAAAAAAAAAGTAAAATCTATCTCAGTCATAGAGCTAATGAGGCTTGGACATGTAATCCTCACTGTACAGCAATGACGATCTTCTGTTTATATACCAACTTTTATCCAGGCAGATTCCAAAGAAGTACACAAAACTGTGTTTGTGTATACAAGACTTCACCCAGTGCAAGCCTGCAGGTCCCTCAGGAGCGGAGCTGCAGCTGTTTAAACAATGCACAGCAGTGCACAGCAGTGCTGAGAGGAAGACATTTTCAGGCTGAGGTGGGAGCAGCAGTTTAGAGGCACCCTCGTGAGTGTTTGGCTGCAGAGGTATAGCCAAATGCCACCTTCACAGCAGAGCTTGGCTGGTGCTCTATTCCTCCTCCTCCGGGCTGCCACAGCGGAAAGGAAGTGTTGGGCAGCAGGAACAAGGACTTCTCTCCAGTAGGCAAAGAGTACGTGGCTGCATGGCCTCTCCTGCAATCCTGACAGCTCCTCTTCCCAAAGCTGCTCTAAGGGAGGTGTCCAGGCTGAGGCAGGAGCACTGATGCTGAGGCAGGAGCACCGATGCTGGGGCAGGAGGACCGGGGCTGCTGGCTGTCCCAGAGCTGCTCTGTGAATCAAGGCAGCAACCCATGCAGGCAGCAAACTTGACAAACATGACAGTCACCCGTGTGAGCACAGTCTGTGCCCCGAGAGCCTAAGAGCTTGGCTGTGCTATGATACTGCCATCATAGTGGGGCCTGTCCTAGCACTCTGCTGCTTCTCATATTAATAAAAATACTTTTTTGCAGTATCGTGGGGATCCTTAGACAAGCTCTTATCTGAAAGTTGCTGGCTCTGCCTAACTTTGCTCCCAAATACCTGGTTGCAAACAGCCAAGTTTATGTACAGACAAGATGGAACATGTGTGAAGGGTTAAGGGGATTATTAATGAAGCGATCCTGCTATCATACTTGTAAGCTCAATCTTGTAACCATACAAACTAGGCTACTGAATTCACCAGAGGAAGGAAAAAAGGGAGATCAGCCCCTGGAGCTCATTCAAATTAAGGTCCCAATTCTGCAACCAGGTTCCCTAATGTTAACAGGTTTTTCACTTGGGCTCGTGTTGGCAAATAGGGACTTGGTTACACACTTCTGATTAAAACTAAACAGAATTTGACAGTGCAACCTTTTCCTTATGGTAGAAACATAAAGCTGCATGCCAAATATGCAAGATAAAAGAATATTACAGAACTGAAACAGTATAAAAATAGGTTGCAGTAAGCATACATTTTTATAGCTACATATTTTTTCCAGTTGATTCCACCCAGTCCATCTTTCTTCAAGTAATTGTCATTAATCAAACACAAATATAGGCCCCATGGGTCTAACTCAGATTTAAAGCTAAGCACATGTGTAAGTGTTTGTTGGTCTGGAGTCTTAGTTGTTGCAGTTTTATTGAAAAACATTCTACAATAGATTTTTTTCCTCCACCTCCCCTCCTCCCACCCAACAAATCAAATTACAGAGGGATTGATCTAATCATTTTGAAAAATGTTTTCATATCTCAAATATAGTCTTACACCACAAAAAAGAAAAAAAAAAGCCAGAAGAAATCTGCTTTTTCCATTGTCAACAGCAGATACTGTCAAGGGTCTTGCTTTAAATCTTGCAGATGGACAGCAGCTACAGCGACACGCAGCGCAGCGACAGCTACAGAGAAAGCAAGTAAGCTCATAAAGCATCGGCTCACACGAGTCAGGAGAAGCAGGAGCGAGGGTTCAGGTTGGCTGCTGCTCCCTTCTGCAGTTCCTCCAAAGATGCCAGAGACAGAGCAGCTTTGTGAGAAACAGCAAGTGCCGCCAACCTGTACTCTGAACTGTCAAGACGCACCCCACGCATTTGCTACTGCCTGAAGAAGTCTTATTGATTTCAGTAGGATTCTTTAGGGTTACAAAGGTGGCTGTGCTTTGGCACAACTCAGTATATAAAAAGCTATATTCTTAAAGAAGTTTTTGTGTGTATACACATGCTTATATTTAGACTTATACATCTTTAAGCATACATTTAGGTATACATTCACATAAATAGATAGGGGAAAATTATTTCCCAAACCACAGCTAAAACAGAACAATGAAAAAGCCCAAAGCCTGATAACTCTTGGCACCCTGACAAACTCAAAGAACCCAAGAAAGCAGAAAGAAACAAGAGAGCAGAATGTGGCCCTCCCCATCCATCATGAGGAGTCCGGACTATACCCTTACCATGGTCCCAGGCTGTAATAGCATCCTCTGCCACTTCTTTTTGTGAAAGCCTCCTTTCTGCAACATGCTCCAGGATTTCACATTCCTCCTCTCCACAAAAGAGCCTTTGGATACACAAAGTCAACCAGCCCTTATTATTTTTTTTTCCTTTTCCAACATCCTGTGACACGTACTTTTGTTTCCAGCTGCCCCATGACTTACTGTAGCAAGAAGATCTGCCATTTCCCCATATTCCTGAGACAAACCTTTCAGGGAACTCTGCATTTTGGAAATGCTGCTTGTGCTGAAGTGGGGTTTTAACATTTTTGTGAAAACAAGACACGTCCATGCTGCTTTAACTCAATCTTGCCCTTGAAGAGGGATCTGTGGGGAGGACATTCCAGTGTAAACTCTCCACCTTTCCTTTAGGAACATAATGTTCGATTGACAGAGGGAGTACAAATTTCCAGAGAAATAGCAAATAAGTTTGCAGGTTCACATGGTATCTTTTCCACACACCTTCTGCAAACCTCGGATGTTACTGGAATGGAAGATAAATTACTCAGGTTCTGTGAGATCAAGGAGCAAGGCCCTCTGTGAGGAAAAATTGTGTAGAGGGTAAGGGTCGAGGTATGCCTCAAATGTTCTCAGTTATCTATTTTACTACGAACCAAACACAAGAACAGAAAAGGACTTCTTAATTCCACTCTTCTTCTTCCCTCTTCTTGTAGTAGGGGGATTCGCTTTAATTCTTTACAGCTGACCCAGCCTTTCCACCCTGACAATCTTTGCGCAAAGTTTACGGCATGCAGCTGCGGTCCTTCTGCTCAGGGCAAGAATGTTAACCCTTCCCCTGACAATCCTTGAACTCGTTATTATATACAGTCCATCACACGAATCTGATTTGAGACACCACCAGATGGTTGTTATTTAGGTGAAAGCAGACCCAAATAGAATAATAGTCCAAAACACTACAGGGTCAGTTACTAAACTACTAATTTGTGATCAGAAGTTGGAAGGAAGAAATATGTTGGCATGGAGAAGGGGCACGGATGAGAACTGTTTGTGTTCGCTAGTCCCTTTGCATTCCTCCTCTAGAAGAACTTTCAAACCAAAGCCGAGAGCTTTTTCTTCCATTAACTGTCTTGTTTGGGGGCTTGGGTCAGGTTATTTTTTATTATTTTTTTTTTTAAATGAGCTGTTCTGAAACACAAACCCTTTTAAAGAAAGGTTGAACTTAATTCACAGCGCAGCCAGGAAAAGAGAGCCAACCTTTCGCTAGCACTTCTGCGCCTGAAAAGGGAAGAAAATTGACACCTGGAAATGCTGACATTTCTGAAAACAAATCTTACCCATTTTGAGTACAAGTAGAATACTGGCAAAGAACACGACATTGAAGCAGAAGGAATGTAGGAAAACTTACAAAACAAAACCTGAGAGGACTACTAAGGAACAAATAAATAATGAGTGTGTTGAGCAGCACCACAGCTAATGAATCTGTATCACCACATTTCAAGTCACGGACAGAACTTGGTAGATACTGCTTATCTTTCCCCTTGTAACAACTGCACAGGTATTAACACTGATGCTTGAAGCTGTTCGACTGTTGAAACTGTTGAATTTATACTGGTTTACCTCAACTCAGCATGACAGTTTCCTTTAGGGCTTTGCAGATAGTCAATATTTCAGTTTGGAGGCCAAGTCATACACCAATTCGGTTCAGACTGAACTGAGGTTTTTGGTTTTTTTTTTTACTTTTCTCACCAAAGTGAGAAACAAGAAAATTTCTGCTTTACAGAAAATAAAACAGGTAAATAAAATGAAGAGCAAGTCCCCTGCTGCTGCTGGAGGAACCTTCATCTGTTCAGTCTGGAGCCATCCTGTCCCTTGCTGTAGGTAGGTGAGGCCAGCACTCCCCGACTGACTGTGGCTCTTGGCGGGGACACAGTGAGGACATCCCCCTCTCATGGGACACTGCAGCACTTTAATCTTTCTGCTTGACTTCTCCCCTCCTTGCCTTGTCTCTCCCCCATAAGCCCGTGTCTCACTGTTGTGCTGTGCCGGAACAAGGCTACAAAGATGATTAGGGGCCTGGCACGTCTCTCTTACAAGGAAAGGCCGAGAGACTTGGGTCTGTTTAGTCTGGAGAAGAGAAGGCTGAGGGGGAATCTGATCAATGCCTATAAATACTTAAAGGGTGGGTGTGAAAAGGATGGGGCCAGTCTTTTTTCAGTGGTGCCCAGCAAGAGGACAAGAGGAAATGGGCACAAAACTGAACATAAGAAGTTCCATCTAAACATGAGGAGGAACTTCTTTACCTTGAGAGTGACAGAGCACTGGAACAGACTGCCCAGAGAGGTGGTGGAGTCGCCATCTCCGGAGATATTCAAAACCACCTGGACACATTACTGTGCAACCTGCTCTAGGCGAACCTTCTTTGGCAGGGGGGTTGATGAGATGATCTCCAGAGGTCCCTTCCAACCCCATATCATTCTGTGATTCTGTGATTCTGTAACAGCCCTGCCACTTCTAGGGAGAGGGCTGTGCCAGCTGGTGGTCGTGCCTGCACCTGGGAGGAGGAAATGCTGGTTTTGGTGACAGGGATATCTGCCCACCCAGGGAACACTGGTGTCACCAGCCAGAACAGTCTGAATTAAACAACCAGTATATTTTTTAAACACCTTGTCCTGCAAACTGGGTACCTTCCTTTTCAATCTGCTGTACTTGGGACAATCTTCTGTTCCCTGTACGGAAAATATCCACCCCTTTTAGCATTAGACTCCTAATGACTTAGCTCAACTAATGTCTGAATCACTCTCTCTCCAATGTTTATAAGAGAAGACCATCATAACCAAGCTTCTAACACAGAGCACCAGCTAAGCAGGAGGCAGGACTGGGGGAACAAACCCCAAACACTTCCTTTGCTGTATCTTAGTGGACAAGTCCCTTTTATGCTGACCTGCTCTTCACCAGTGTCCATATACGCTCTTACATACTGTCATTCAGGTACCCTCTTCATTTGGGCTAGTTTATAAGTTGTTCAAGAAAGCTATTGATTTTTGAATAATAACCTGATATATAGATCTATGGTACAAATACAGACACATGCATTATGACAATTTTTGGAATGGAAAGGCAAATAAAAAAAAGCACACTCATTAATGTATATGTAGTCCAAGCAGAAGACAATTGGAATTAATTTAGTTATTACACTTTAATATATCATATATGTATATAAAAGGAATGCTTGTAAATCAAATATGATTTGCAAGCAAAAAATCCCAGTAACAAATCTGTGGCACTCTGTATACTCATACAGTGGGTGCATTTTTGTTCCATAATGCTAGCCTTGTTAGTTGGGGTTTTTTTCCTTCTTTTCAGTAGTATTGTACCTAATGTGTTCTTTTTAATAGAAAACTCAGGAAAGTTGATATTGTAGGAGCCCTTCCTATGCTAGCAAATGACAGAAACAGCATCACAATCATTTGGGGATACTTCAGCTTAAACAGTACTCATGCTAGTTAATTTCAAAAATATTATCTTTAATAAATAAACCCATATACCAAGGTTTTCAGAGCTGGAGCTTTTTTGGGTCATACCACAGAAACAATCCTCCTCCTGAACCTGTTTTTCCCTATCAGGTTATTTGCATTTCATCTAGCTATTTATGGAAAAAGTAACCAAAATCCTCCAAGCCTGTCACTGGAGACCACTTTCCCAACTCAGTTGAAAGATAGTCATATCTGTGCGTCTGAAATTTCTGCAAGGGTAGAAGGCTTTGGTTTGTTTCTTGAAAGATGGGATTGTAATGGAAAATAGTGTAAGTCGAAAGAAATAGTGGTAGTGGTATAATTTGGCAGAAAAATAAAGGCCATCCAAACAAAAGGGTTTGCATTTCTGGAAAAATAATTTTAGTTTTGTGCCAACACTGTCTGGACTGAGCAAAAATATGATTTACACCTTTCTAAAACCTTGAACCCATTGCCAGAAGTATGTAAGAAAAGTCAAAATCCTAAGGAGTAAATTTCTTGGGCTGCCATTTCCAATGAATAAGTTTGATAAATAAAACTTAATTTTTACATCTGCCATGGATTCCGGGGTATGATTAATAGCTCAAACGTTGTGGCCAGTAGCCAATGTATGTATGTGATTACAGCAATCTTAAATATAGTACATTTTGAATAAATATGCCAAAAAAGAGTATAAAAAACAGTCCATGCATGCTTGGAAAAAATCTTGTCACAGTGTCAAATATTAAATCCTTATGAAAGTTAAATACCACAGGCATCGTTAGGCGGAATCACAGAAGCATGGGGTGCCACTGGCATCGGCTCAGCTTTGGGAGCTCAATCACTGAAACACCATTTCTGTTAGTTTTGTTTTCTACGTTTTGTTTCAGCTGATTTGTTACATATGGTAGTGAAAAAAAAAAAAACTACCCAAACCCCCTACTTTGACAAAAATACCATGTTAAACTGGTTGTCTTTCGGAGTCACCTGCCAAAAACAAAACATGTTTTTAAAAATGTTTTTTAAAATATTGTTCGTTTGAAAATTACACTCTACTAACTCTGATTCTGTCATCAGCACAGTTTCCCTCTCTCCTCTTCAAGGGACATCATGTTCTCACCTGTGCTGACAGCAGCAGGAGGATAATAGAGAATCACTAAACTCTACTCCACTTGCACCACAGCGTTACTCATTTAATGGAATTTTTACCAGGGAGAGTTCACTAGGATTTCAGGGGAAACACAGGATATCCTCCGAATCCCTGTATCTGCGGGGCAGGGAATTTTTATTCCTCCTCTCTCCTTACCTTCATGCCATTGCCTCCTCTGCTTCTGCAGCCCTGCTGTTCTTGGCTCTTCCTTCAGCACCTCCACCGCGCCTCTGCTCTGCAGGGGAAAGCTCTGCACCAGGGGATCAGTTTTAGGTAGGAGCAGAAGGGGTGGAAGCTCCTGGAAGTTTAGAGCCTAACTAAAGCTTGCTCAAGCCAATCAGTAATTTTGGCTTTAATAGCAGCCATGTGGTTTTAACAACTTTTTAAAAATGAAAACTTACTGTGTGTCTTTCTTTTGTGCAGCAGGTTTCAAGTGCCTGAGTTCTGGAAGCTTCCCCTGTCCATTGAAAGTGGAAGCTAACGTTGCAGTGGTTTTAGGGTGATTTTATTCTGGAATATTTTACCTATCTTCAGCAGAAATGTTAGACACCAGGTTCCCTATTCTGCCGAACTGTTCAGGGCAGAATTTTTTGCAGAGATGCACAACAGAAGCTATATAATGGAAACTCAATTGCAACCTTAACTTTTCAGAGAAGGGAGGATGGAGTACCTTTCTATTAAAGACTATCCCCTGCCTTCCTCCAAATGGGTGAGGCTTCACCTGCTATAGTTACATTCCTTACCTAATTACGTTCCTAAACACTAATTACCTCTAAAAGCAGGGCTTGGTCTGCTCTAAGCAGTGAATTCTGAGCCAACATTTGTATTAAGCAGTATTGACATCCAGTGGAGACTTAGAATAATTACAGGCATGCAGATAACCAAGTGCAATCGTCCAGTGTTCGTTCTGAGTTCAGCTTGAAAAAACCTCCCCAGACACTGTCTTCCTATAAAGTGTAGCTCTTAACCTTAGTGTATTCTCTTTGTTAAGGAAAACTGGAATAATATCATATAAAGTCTACCATTTCTCTCTAAAGGGTTTTCTTTCGCGTAGAGTTTCTTTTTCTTCCCCATAATTTTCCTTTTTTGTTACAGTTGTTCAAAAGTAATGTCTGGGCTGCAGGCACTGTTGTTTTCTATCAGAAAGAAGATATCGAAGCATGTGTCTGACTATTTTCCAGGACACATAAAAATGTCTTTGAAAATAGTATTATTGTTCAATTTAAACTCAGATTTAGAGCCTCAGACCTGATGATGCTTTCTGAAGAGAAAGACAGACATGTCTGGAGAAGACAGACATGCACGGGCTGTCTGAGGACTTTCTCACTGCAGTGGAAGCAACATGCATTCTAGCCCTTGCTATAAAGGATGAATCAGTACAAGACTTGGAAGAGAATTTGGTGAGCCATCTAACAAAGTCATGTTCTTATCAAGAAAACTAGTTTGAAAATGTTCACTTCCTCCTGCAAAAGCTGTTGACTACTTATCATAAAACCAACCACTTGTCAGCTCTCAGCAAGCAAAAACTGAGCAACTTTTGGCAAAAGTAGTGAAGATCAGGTAAAAATCACAGTAAGACTGAAACAAAAGAAAAGAAGGAAATGGTAATACATGTGAAGTATGTAGCCACCTTGCTTATGAGGCCAAAAGCATTGCCGTCAGGACCACTTGTGTCACAAGAGGGTCTCATATCAGGACCTCAGTGAAGAAAAGCTGTGTTCAACAAAGAGTAGAGAGCTACCTGTAGAGATACAACGTGGGCTGACAGGTCTGAGTCCAAGTGGACCATGAGGGCGTGTGAGGAAGGCTGCTTATGACAAATGTCTAGCTCTTGGGCAATGCCAGCAGACAGCATAGGCAGCATGTTTCAGATAGCTGAGGAAAGCACTAAAAAGACCATTTCAGAGTACAGTGAGTGCCATGGGATGCATGTCATACAAATTACTGTGTCCAGGCTGAATCCACCAGAGAGGCTCTGAAGTTACTACTGAGATCTGAGGTGCAGGTGCCCATGGGAGATCCTCACTGGGGAAGCCTTCACGAGTGAACTAACAGAATACTTGCTGAGAACATGCTGATATGGCCCAAAGCCACCACTCTTTGAAATAAGGCCAAGTCTGCAAGATTCCTTGCACAACAGAAGGTGTATTTATATATTTCTCTATATATCTATGTGAGTGTAAAATGTTACTCTTTTTGTAAAATTGAAGTAACACCAGATATTTTTGCTGGTAACTGTGCACATGCTGCTGTTTAATTCTAAAAATATAGTCATCTGGTGAGTTAGATCAGAGCACTTGCTTTTTCTACTGCCTAGATTGATTCGTCTGCATAATTTAATTGTTCCATGTACCCTTTACCTTAACATTTCACCTTGTGACACCGAAGAACACTGATTGGTCCCTACTCTTTATTATGTCTACTTTTTCTACAATAAAAAAGAATTCCGTTTATTTTAATATATTAATTAATTTGTTGCATAATTGCTTTTCTTGGTTTGTCTTGTAACTGTACTGATTGCTGTTGACTTCTCTCAATGAGCCGATTTCCCTGGGATATGTGGAAATACGAATGACAGCAAAGGGACTACAAAGACCTATATTAATAGAATTTCAGGTTTCTGATTAATTTGTTACATTTTGAAAGGAAAATTTGTAGGAATTTACAGGGGTCATAAAACACGTAAATAGAAGTCTGTGTATGAGACTATTTTAAAAAACCCACAGAGAGATTTGAGAAAGAACAACAAGCCACAAAAAATTTTTGATTTCTAAATTAAATTTTAACAGTAACATACCAGCTAATTTTTATGAAACGCAGGCCAGTTGACTAGCAGGAACATGCTGAGGTTTGGCCACCACAAGAGGTCCGTATCGCTTATCACGGACCCAGGCTGCAGTGCTGTCCACTGCAACGGAGAGTGTCCTCTTCTGCTTGCTTTTTCAATCCTTCCATGTTCGTTAGTGACGTTCTCCAGCTTTCTGCTGAATTTCGGTAGAAGGGAGCTGCTGGAGCAGACCCGGCACCACGCACAGCAGTGCATCCAGCTGGCAGGGGCTCCCCGTGGCCGGCCGAGGCCAGGGGGATGGTGGCAGGGGGGTCTGGCCGTGCACCTGTGACCCTGGGAAGAGAGGTAGCAGCACGGGAGCCGGCTCAGCACACAGGCCCTGCCGTGCGCCGGGGAGTCTGGCTCAGGGTTTGTCAGTGGAAGAGCTGATAACTGCTTACGTTACGAGAAACCTTTATCACGAGGGGCATCTGCGCTGATACTGCAACAGCGTGGGTGAGGAGCGGGAGACACCGCCTGCTTCCTTGCTCTTAGAAAATTGTTAGACATCAGCAGCGCTGGGGGACTAAAAATCCCCGCGTCTGGTTTTGAGGTGCTTTGACTATAAGGGGCTATATACAGCTCTTTATCTCACACCACCTAAGAAATACATATGTTTTGGTTTGGTTTTGGGGTTTTTTTATGGCACATCTGAATCCCATTGTCTTTGCAGTAAAATATATATCGGAGACCAAAAAAATTCTGTTTGAGCCCATGTACTGGCTTTCTTCAGAGTGTGCAGATGCCCACAGTGAGAAATATCTCTTTGCAAAGAGATATTTGATGTATCTGACTGCAAAGAGCTTGTGCTTGTGTAACCATTGAGTCTGCATGTACTGAAGTGAGTAGTGTTATTCTATAATCAATCTTTTTGCATATTTCTTAACCCATTTGCAGTTGTTATAGATTTGGTTGTAGATACGGCAATATCTACTGTACGTAAACCTAGGAACTCAGCCATTTGTCCCCATTGTTAACAATCATCATTATTACTAACAACTTCTTGATTTGAGTCAAATGCGAGAGTTGTGTGGAGTCATGGGATTTCCTATCCTGGAGATTAAAGATGAAGACAAAATATTACAAAATAACTTCACAATTCTGTGTACATAAGCTTCAAAGTAGATCCCTATGGCAAGTAGGAGCCTTACTCACAAAAGCTAACTTCTAAACCACCTCACTAGCATTCGGAAATTCAGCTTAGCTCTAGACACTTTGGAAGTGATTTATAGTTTCTGGTTTTAGTCCCTCTCTCTTTTGTGTCCATCCATCTCCTTTTCAATTCTTGTGGGACTGAGTTAACTCCCTGGTGCACTTCCCCATGAATTTCTCAGAGCTAGAGAGGAAGTTCCTTCACAATGTTGCACAGAGAGGTTTTGTTCACTGTAGTTCCGCATCCCCTCAAAACTGGGCACCTCAAACCTATCTTAGACCTTAGAATTTTGAAAGGCTTCATCAAATAGAAAGAACAAAAGATAGTATTCTTGACCTCTCTTAGTCTTATCATAAATCCTGATGTCTGATGAACACTCAGCCTACTTTTTTTCTTTTATGTGCCATATATTGAAGAGACCAGAAGTAAATGATTGTTCCATTCCATCACTCTCTTGCTAGACTGTTGTAAGCTTTCAGAGTTTTTACAAAATGTGTGAGAGCTTCCATCTCTACGTCTAGAAAAGAATTCAAGACACTATCGGGTAGTCTATCTGCTATAGCTAAAATAAGCAAAAATCATTTGATTGGGATTCACTTAGATACAGGTAATGTAACTTTCCTTTGAGGATCTTTCTTTAAAGAACGTATGAAATTATGCCAAACTGTCTGGGAATCCCTCCCAATGTGAACCCATAACCTTGCCCTGCTGGAGCAATCTCCCATTTTAGTTTCCAGTCTTTTGCTGCTAAAAAAAAAGTGTTTTCAGTAGTAACTATATTATTGTAGGATACGGTCTCTTGACTACATCTATTCTGGTAAATAAGAAACAGGCAGGGCAGAGCTTACACCCCGGTTCACAACTGTGATGAAACAATGAGCGCGCTCTTGCCTGCTTCTGGCTGTTGCCGGTTGATGCTGCCACAGACCGTGCTCAAGCCCAGCGTCTGCCAGGGACCCTTCCCACAAAGCAGCCTTATATTTCTATTTTGAGAGAGCAGTTGAGTTTGGATGCGGACAGGATCGATGCCATGCCAGCTGGCCTTCATCTTCATCAGAGAATGATCCCTGGCCTCCTTTAGTTGGTGGTGTAGGCACTGCCTTTCAGAGAACACCAAAGTATTTATTAAACATTGTATCAGATTTATGGGTTCAAACAACTTGTTTGTCTGTTTTCTTTCCAAAACCTAATAGCCATAAAGATGAGAATGCATTATTTTCTCCAGATGGGTACACAGCCTGCATTAGTGGGACCTTGCAATACCAGCCCCACCTATTTTTTTCATAACAGAAAGTGTGGAAGGTTGTTTTCATCTGATTTGATTACAGCAATTGAATTGGCTTATCCTAAACTCCTGTGTTTGGATGAGGTGACTCACTCCCTAGCTGTACCAGTTTCTCTCCATGCACAGGGGGAATAGCTTAGATTTTGGACAGCTAGCTGGACACAGCTCTGTTTTGATGAAGCAAGAAAGGAAATACCACCATTGATGTTGTGATGGTATAAATCTTCTGCAGCAATTTAGCAATGGTGCAACTGTTCCCTCAGTGGGCCAAGACTTGATGCTTGGTGGTATTGTGATCTTGTTCCGCTTACTTGCTCAAAGCAACCTACTAATTTATCAGAATAAGTGGGGTGAGCAAAAGCCTGCTTCTACACCCTGTTAGAAGTTATTCAGAACAAAGAGACTTCTGTGCTTTTTGTATGTGAGGCACCTTGTTAAAATTCTCCTCAAGAACTGCAGCTATTACTAATTAAACTTCCTTACCATCAAAGTAGCCACATAAATCAGCCACACAATAATGGTTCTATGAAAAATACTTTATCAAGCCTTCTGTACACACATTAATGCAGTGCAACTGAAAAATAGCAGGAGATCAACAACTTTATTTCCTCTGGTCAAATACTAAACCAACTAACTCAGGTGAACAGCAGCATTTATGTTATACCTACAGCTTTGATTCAGCCAACAGTCTTGAATACAGTATATAATGAATTCAGCTTCTGTCAAAGACATAAGCATGTGCAAATGGCCTTAAAATCAGCCCTATTCCTCTGTAAGACTCATGTCTTGCTTGCAATACCACTCATATGTGCTACAGTACATGGTAGAATGAACCTGCAAGACAAGTTATGTATTCGGTGATATTTCTTGCTCATGTTACTTTTGATCATCTCTATTGGTTGTTGTAGGCCCTTTCTGCCATCCTCTTGTTTATTTTTATTCACAGTTCCTGAAGATCAAAACTATCTGAGTTTTCTGTAATACCCAGTTCTGCAGAGTTTCAGATTCATACCTGCCTGGAACTGGGATACTATACAGGTTAATATTAATTTTGGCTCTGACCCTTCTATGGCTGGCCACTGACTCTCTTAGCCCTGAGCACCATCATTCTCCTAATTGAGATTCCCTCCGCATTTATCTTTTACTCCCTGTCCTGAGCTATTGTATAGTGCTGATGTCCCCACATTCTCTCTCTCAAGAAAACTGAGTATAAATTAAGTCTTGGAAAAACAGAACGGTTTAAATATGCCCCAAAGTGTTTTACCTACCTCTGCTTAAAAGCCAAGGCGTGGAATAAGCAAATGAAGATGACTGAGGTTTCTTTTTTTTTTTTTTTTTTCATTATGATTAAGGCCTTTTCCCATTTGACAGAGATCAAGGCAGCTGGTCTGGTTTCTTGTCTGCAAGACTCAAAAAGTATCTTAATCTCCTCTGTTACCTATTTTGTGTGGTGCCAGTGCCTATGTCTTCGGGGGCTTCACATATGCAAAATCATCCAGTGACAAGAGGAATACTGTCTTGATTTAAGGATGTGTCATCTAGACAAGCACCATTTTAAACTAACAGGGAAGCATCTATTCCCAGTTTGTGTAGGAAAGTAGAAGTTGGGAAATCCTCTAGTGAGAAAATTCTTTGAAGATCCACACTCTGGTATAATATTACTGAATGAAAGCCTAGACCCTGTGAAGTATATGTCAACATTGCTGCTGATTTCCACTAGCCCAGAGCTGCTTCCAGTGTTCCAACAGAACAAAGGATGTAGGGTCTGCGAGATTATTTTTTTTTATAAAAAAGGTGGAATTTTAGCTGCCTTTTCTACGCAGAGAGAGTCATGCCAGCAGGTGAGAAAGAAGACAGAGCTGTTTAGTAAATGGAAAATTTATGCACAGCACAGGAGAGGCTGTTTCACAACATTCAGAGATACGCTAAAGCTTTCTGATGTACACACAGGCTGTGGATAAGTAACCTTCTGCTTCCTGCATTTGGATGCAGTAGGTGTGTTTTGGTGAGAGAAGCGCCCAATAGCACAATATACTAACTGATAGAGCTGCTGAAATCAACACCAATCATTTCTGGAAAGCAAATAAACTTGTGGGATGACAGATATAACAGGCACCACAATGATACCAATCTGATCTCCACCCATCCAGTCTGTGTAACTATAAAATAAACCAAAGGAGAAAACCAAAACAAATTGGCTGCAAGAGCTGTGGGATTTCTTCTTTAGACCAGTGCCAGATAATGGACCCCCACAAGAAAACACAAGAAATTGTTCATAGTTTTAAAAATATTTTCCATTTTTGAAGTTGCTCACAACTGAATTTCCTAAAAGGATTAAAAAGAGAGAAGGGAACAGATTAGGCAAGCTAAACTAAAAGCAAAAAAAGAGCAAAACCTCCAGCTATAGTGAGAAGGAAAAAATATTCCTGGAAATAGAATGGATTGTTGCTTGGGAGTGCTCTGCTGCAATAATTTCTGTAACAACCCCACAGCTAAATCCACAGGATTTTCACCATCCAGCTGTGCTCTGCAGCCATCGGGGCAAATTTGAACATACCTTTGAGAGATGGAGTCGTTCCTATACCCCACCTTTCCCCCAGAAGCATACTCTGACAGTCCATCCCTCTTAGCTGGTGCTGCTCTGCTGAAGGTTTAAAGAGGCAAATACTTCAGCAATGGCCCAAGTAATTCCAGCTGATCTGAGACATCAAATAGTCAGGCCTGATGTACAGATGTCTTAAAAACAGCAACGGTTTTGTAGCACATGAGTACAGACTCTCAGTCTCCTCTCCCTTCTTTCTGGCTGAACTTTGACCAGCCTGTTCTCCTTCAGAAATCCACACTTGAAGCACAAATCACAGAATGATATGGGGTTGGAAGGGACCTCCAGAGATCATCTCATCCAACCCCTCTGCCAGAGCAGGTCCACCTAGAGCAGGTTGCACAGGAATGTGTCCAGGTGGGTTTTGAATGTCTCCAGAGACGGAAACTCCACCACTCTGGGCAGTCTGTTCCAGTGCTCTGCCACCCTCAAGGTAAAGAAGTACCTCCTCAAGTTTAGGTGGAACTTCCTATGTTCAAGTTTGTGTCCATTACCTCTTTTCCTGCCACTGGGCACCACTGAATGCCCAGTTTCATCTTGAGCAATGACCGGAAGTAACACCAGTGGTTGAAAAAGGCCCTGTCCATTACTACTATGAAAGACCTCATGCATCCCATGAGAAATTCCTTCAGTTCTGTCATGTGTTTGACTGGAAATGCAGCAAAAGCAGTATTTAAATAAAAAGAGCATCATAACTAATGGAGCCTCCCTTTACTTGTGTCTCAGGATCAGCTGACTCTGGTGTCTCTACAGGCGTGGGTTCTACTGCAGCTTTTCACACACTTGGGGCAGTGATAAATCTCTCTCTCTCTCTCTTTGGTGAATTCTCCAAGATATGTAAGACCTCAATATCTTTGAAATCAACCAAAACATTCAAAAGATAAGGAACAAACAATGCACAATAAGCAAGCTCGCTAACCTTGTTCCTCCTAGAAACTTGGCTATACTGTTTCCCTGTGACTGAATTGAGAGATATAATGCTCAGAGCAACTCAGATTCTTAATGTAACCCTCACTTCATTTGTATTATCAGTAGGCTGTAGATTAGAGCATGGACCCTGTCTGCGTACAAGGAGAGGCTGAGGGACTTGGGTCTGCTTAGTCTGGAGAAGAGAAGGCTGAGGGGGAATCTGATCAATGCCTGTAAGTACTTAAAGGGAGGGTGTCAAGAGGATGGGGCTGGTCTTTTTTCAGTGGTGCCCAGGGATAGGACAAGAGGAAATGGGCACAAACTTGAATATAAGAAGTTCCACCTAAACATGAGGAGGAAATTCTTTACTTTGAGGGTGGCAGAGCCCTGGAACAGGCTGCCCAGGGAGGTAGAGAAGTCTCCTTCTCTGGAGACATTCAAAACCACCTGGACACATTCCAGTGCAACCTGCTCTTCTTTGGCAGAGGGGTTGAACTGGATGATCTCCAGAGGTCCCTTCCAACCACGTACCATTCTGTGATTCTGTGGGTACTGCACACAACAGGCTGTTGCAACAAGTGATTTCAAAGGGGTGCACAGCCAAGGGGCTGAATGGCGCCTTCCTCCTGCACAGCGTGTACTCAGCCTGGCACAACGTGAGACCTGCCGCCGCCACTGCCTGCACCCTGCTTCTAAAGTGTTCTTGCAGTTTCTCAGATTTCTCTTCAATAGCTTCGATTTTTCCACCCTGAAGAAAAGAGAATGATCAAGGGAATCACATCTCTGAAAAGAGATACGATTAGTCACTCGGAGAGGAAAAAAGCTCTCATCAGGATTCATTCTGTGCAGAGGCAAAGACTGGGCTCTATGCCAGAGTGCTATTAATTCTACCTGGAAACAGATTAAATTCTAGGTCACCATTCTGGACATGGAAACCTTTTGCTTCTTCCACATTTCCAGCAGGGCTCCAGAGTTTTTGGCAGTGTTTTGAGCATTGTGCTCTATAAAGCAGTGTTAAATACTGCACAGTTATAGTCAGGAAACACCTCAAAGTCCCCTAATGTCAATTAGCTACTTCCTCTGCAAAGTCGTAAGCAGATGCATGAGAGCAGCTCTCCAGGAATATATTTGCGAACAGGTGCATTATTAGGAAGAAAAGAAGGCTGTTTATATTAACGGGAAGTCCCCTTCAAAATTGCTCGTCCAGTGTTTTCTGTCTGCTGCTGGCCCCGCTCTTGCCTCTCACTTTTCACCCCCATGTGTTGGATAATTAGGGGTTCAAACGATGCATGAAGGGCCTCTGCTTCTAGTGACTCATAGCTTCAGGGATTATTCAAGATTACCAGAAGGCTTGTGATTTCCTTATGATTCCGGAAGAGAAGCTGTTCATAACACATTGGCCTTCATGGATGCCGTAAGATTAAAATTACAGGGACTGCTGACAGAAATGATAAATTACGACAGGACAGGTTGTCTGCTGGTATAAACTGGGACAGCTTCACTGAAGGCAGCAGAGCTTTGCCAAATTACACCAGGTTGATGATCTAGCCCATTAAAAACAACTGCTGCACGATGGCTTTTTTTTTTCCTTTCCACTATAATAATTCAGTTTCTTTGTCACTGCTCATCTCTCAAGGTGCAGATGGCCAAACACAGGTTTTCCCCCTAGTTTTAGATCACCAAATTAATGGATTTATGCAAACTCAAGTCAGAATCCCAGGCTGTGCTGACCTGGACTAATTTTTTAGTGAACTCTGTTTTGGCATGGGACCAACAACCACATATTTGTATTCAACCCTTACCTTTCAGTACACTACGTCCATTCAGATCATAGATGATGTTCTCTTGCTAAGAAGCCATTCCTATTTCTAGCTGCACCGTCAAGGGTACTAAAGCATTCAAACTGGAAGAGATCAGCTATACACACTGCACATGAAAACATGAACCCTGAGGAAAAATCAGTGTTTGCAAGAAACTGTTGCAGAACTTGGAGTAAATTGGTGTGAAATAATACAGCTTGCCTTGAGAAATGCATTGGCACGGTCCTGTGCTCTTCTGAGGGAGAGAGGGATGTTCTGCCTTGGTCTCATTTCACAGAGGCAGTGAATTAAAACAAATTAAAATACTTGTACTGGCTTCAAGTTACAAACTGGAGATACAAGCATTTTGAAGGTACTTTTAGAATTTGAGAATGAGTTCATCTGCCAGCTCAGTTGAACCAAAAGCCCTTCAGAGATGGCAATGGGCACACAGAACAAGTGCACAGACACATCGTTCGATCCTGTTGCCACTTCTGTTCTGCGTCTGACATACTTCAGATCAGCTATTGGATGGATGCTATTCTGTTGGACTACTTTCCCTCTAGGGACAACGGATACATGGATGTATCTTGCCTCGTTTCAAGTATCCTAATACATTGTGTGCTTGATGAGAAGAGGCACAGTGTGCTGGGTCTATACCAGATGAGGGCTTTCCTTCAGAGGAAAGCATTTGGCCTTCATGTTTTCCTTGGACATTTTGCAAGTCTCCAGTTAACTTAGGAGCCTGAGTCCCATTTAAAAACCGACTCACAGCAGATCTACACCACACAAAGGAACACAGTGCACAGATAACAAGCTGCAGTGCAGAAACGTGTGCGAACAGCAGCCCCGGTCTCCGGCACATGGCAGCCAGGTCACCGAGGTGCAGTTGTGCTGAAATTCTCTGCCCCGAGCTGCGGTATGGCACAGAGGAGGTGGCCAGACTCCTGCCCCTCCTGGAACTCGCGTGGTGTCTGCTGCATCAGGTGTCTCCTCCTCTTCCTCTGTAGCATGACACAAGCATATCCTCAGGCTTTGAAATTTCAGGGAAGAGGTCCTAGAATCATTTCGATGCTTCTGCAAATGTTACTATTCTGTCTTATCAGGCAAGCTCTGTTACTGCTTCAGCAACAGATACAGGGACCGAGTAAAGGAAAGAACACGGCATTTGGCCCAGAGCCCGTTTAAATGCACTTCTATGGGTAATTTAATAGCTGTATTATAAAATGTTAATGTTAGTATAAAAATCTGGGGAATTTCAGGCCCAAACGGAGTTAACTTTTTTCTTTTACCTTCTTTCCTCTCGAGAAGCTTGTTTTCTTTTTATTGCATTCCAATAACGAGAGACCATTTCACACAGGTACATCTGCAATATGTTACAGGCAGCATCGGATATTAAAACAACCTGTGCTACTGCTAGTGAAACTAATAAGGGGGGTAAAACTTTTCTCAGGCTGAGAGGAAAAAGGTGCCTATAGCAGGAACTCCATTACCAAACTACATTACCGAAGGTACTGCGCTGAATGCTCAAGTCATTCCCAATTCAAAAGTCTCGTTTCAAACAGCAACTCTGCTACTCGAACTGGGGAGCTGGGCGAGGGCGAAGTGGTGGTGGTGGTGGCCCGGCGGTTCACATGAGGTTATGTTTAGATATGGATCAGGGCTTTAAAACAAAACAGTAAGTTAAGATAATAAAAACGATGAGAATATAAAGCCGAGAGGGAGGAAGTTTATACATTAACCTTACCTACTGCGCGGAGAGGGGGCAGACCTGTCTACCCTAATCCTCTGAACTGACACGAGTGTGAAAGTTCACCTCCAGTGTTATTGAGTTCATGCTCGGCAAAGGATCAGCTGTGAAATAGATTGCAAAGCCCGGAGTGAGAGAACGATTCAGCTGAGAAATGAAGAGGTGAAAGGGGAAAAATGAGCAGAAGGAACAAAAAAAGGGGGAGTGGGAAGGGTAGCTGAGTGAGAGAAGCCAGAGGAACAGAGAGGAAGAGCCAAATGGAAAAATAAACAAATAGTTTCTTTTTTGGTTAAGGCTTAGGAATTCCTGCTCCACAGAAAAATTACCATTTCCAGATTTATTTTCTTTTTTATTTCAAATTAGAAGGAAAATCAGAAAGACAAAAGAAATTTATAATGGAATTTTGTTAAGAAAATCGCTTTTTGGGGTTCTAGCCACCCACCTGCTTACCAGACTGGCTCCCAGCGCAAATTCTGACAGAATCAACACATTCCACCAAAATTTCACTGTCCAGTTGAAAGTGGCTCCACTGGAAATACTCTGTTCAGCTGTATATCCTGTCACTGCTTTTTAAAGCTGTATAGGTACCCAAGGGGAGCTTGGCTTCAAGAATAAGAACACAATATGGTCTGCTAGTGCACATAATTTTTCAGTTTAGATTTCAAAAAGGAAGTTACTAATGTGCAGCCCAGCTTTCCAAGAGCGAGGAAAAAAAAAAAAAAGCGAATCTGTTTTATTGTTGCACC
This sequence comes from Tringa tobata, assembly GCA_033628505.1. Lineage (NCBI taxonomy): Eukaryota > Metazoa > Chordata > Aves > Charadriiformes > Scolopacidae > Tringa > Tringa tobata. The sequence continues at coordinate 3,071,793 of JAHREE010000122.1, forward strand.
TCTACTGGTGGAGTAAGAGGGGGGAAATGATGTGGGAGGAAGAGGACAAGGCAGACAAATGTTCATTTAAATAATATGTCTTTGTGTGTGAGAGGCAATTCAGAGAAATGAATTTATTCTGCAGCCCCCTCCCAAGGAGTCATAGCTCCATATTTGGTTCTCCCAACTCCAAGTATCCTAGGTTTTGCTCTATCTGTTGTAAGTTTGGTGAACCACTACCACCTCTTTGCTGGTGGGTTTGTCAAGTCTCAATTACTGAACACTGTTGCAACTGCTTCCTTCCACCTCATGTTCCTCCCCCCGAAACTAGTTCCTTGCATATTGGGAGAGCAACACCATGACATCTGCCCAGTTTGTGATCCCAGGCAAAACTGTCTGTCTTTCCTACAGTTTGCACCCTCAAGCTGCAGCTCTGGAAGGCTTTTCACAGTTGCAGCCTGTGCCCAGATTCTTAAAATCTCACTGCTTCTTCAGGGACAATCAAGGCAGGGAGCTAACATGGCCAGGGTGGGACAGGAGTGATGGATGCGGACAGCAGGGGGGAGTGGAACAAGCCTAGGGGGAGTGATGGGACATCATCAACATCATCCTGCAAATGAACTGTTCTTTAGCCAGGGGACAGGCATGGGCAGTGGGAGACCAGGCACAAGGAGCTCTGGAAATATGGATCAGGAGCATTTGCAGAGGTGGAGGAGTGGAGGATGTAGGAGCAAGAAGGAGTCTGGAGACCTGCAGATTGAAAAATGCTGGAGGAGTGGGGTTGAAAAGGTGAGCAGAAGAACATTGGGTGGGAAGAGGATGGGGGTTTGTATTGGGTAGGACTGAGAGATAACATGGGGCAGTTTACCACCGCCCACCATCTCAGCACATAAGAGTCTTCATTCCTTTTACTGTGCTTAATTTTCTTGTAATTAAATGCCAACTCCAGCTGGTCTGCTTCACCTTAAATCTGCCAAACTGGCTGATCAGGCCTGAGGTGTCCTAGAGCAGGGGAGAGGCTGTGGCCCAGTACTGTAACCTGGACCTCATATTCAGAAACTGCTCTCCAAGGCTGGCATTGTGCCCCCCACCATGTGGCTCGTCAAGGCAGATGTGCCTCATCACATAACTCCACGCAGCTGTGGCCGATCTTAGGGAAATTTGCACTAGTGTATGCGAAACCAGAGAGAAAAAAAAAAGTATCCAGCTACAAAGAGGGTCACATTACTTTGACTTGAGAGCTTAGATGTCTACATCCTTGCCTCTGAAAGCAATCCAGGATCTGTGAATTCACTTGCAGATATAGATGTTTGGCAGATGCGTCAAAGAAAAATACGTGACTCCACTATACATCAATTATAGGTTAGTTTATCTAAGGTAAGAGACATAATACTGGCTAAGGTGGCCTTTTTCTGCTGTATCAGTTCTTTGAAATGGATTTGGAAGCAGTTCAGATTTTCATTCAGATTCAGTGTTCATTTCCAATAAATTTATTTTCAGTACCCCTCATATTTATGTTTCTTCCAGCCTGTTTTCTTTCCATTTGGCAATCTGCATGTGCAACTCTAGCTGTTAGCTGTTGGGCCTGGTTGCTGCAATGGGAACTGGCTGAGGTCTTAAATTATGTTTGAGAGCTTGATCCCACTTGAATAAAATCAAAGAGAGCTTTCCATTAACTTTAACATGAGCAGCGGAGGAATCAGAAACAAGGAATATTTTACTGCTTAAAAGTATCCAGGAAGTTCCACAGCCCTGAATTTCAGTAGATGCATACCTCCAGCATGCAAAGATGGAATATAGGGCTGATTTATCAGAATTCAGGCTTTAAAATTAAGTTGGGTGATATATTTACCATCAGAGGGACAAATTCCACATTGGTCCTTGCAAGTCTATTGCACTCAAATTCTGCACTATCTATAGGAACAAACTACAGTTTGTTTTAGCTTGCCTTCTTATCACTCTCTCAGTTCCAGAACTTCTCAGGTGCCATCTCCAAAAGTAGTGTTTTTTGCACAGATAGTGGAAGTGTTCTGGGAAAATAGCCTCTTTGTACTAACAGAACAAGTCAGAGACAACCAAAAGCCTGGCCCAATGGTGTTTTGTAGCATTCTGCTGATTTGCACAAAACCCTCTTTGTTGATTCCCCTTGGGGTTTTTTTTGACCTTCAGCTGTGAACTCCCTGGAGGCAGAGACCCTCTCTTTTTAATTGTATGGAAACTCCTTAGCCCAAGAGGAATGTGACTATGAGCAAAGGACAATTTTGAAACTTTGTGAAGCTGCAAGTGTGAGGTGGCAAGACCTTTCCCTGTGGTGATGTGTGCTTTCTCACACAAATGGTCCCCCCAAAAGTTGGCTGGACTCCTGCTGAGAATAAATGCTTACCATTGCAAATAAAAGCTGCGATCAAGACCTTAAAGCTTTACTGCTAGCCAGCCAGACAATAATTCATTTGTACTTGATTTTTCATTAACTACTTTTTTGCTGTTTAAGGGAATCTTCCCAGGGCTTTTTCTAGTTGTGTTAACCCTAAGATCTTTATCTTCCATGTGCTTTTCTTCTATATGAAGGGAAGAAGTGAAACCACATGAAACTGGGCAACGCACCAGAAAACATTTATGAAATTTCTGGTGAAGTGTTTTGGCATAACTACATAACAATAACATACTATATTCATTAACTTGAACAAACAAACCCAATAGATTATTAAAAAACAAAACGAGGAAGAAAGTACAAATGCGGTGTAACTTTACACTTTGACAATGCAGAGGACAGATTTACCAGCTTGTTTACTGCTTGTCTTGACGAAGGAGAACAGCTAACCCCAAAGCCATAGGCAGGATCTACAGCAAAGAGCACGGGGGGAAATCCCAGTCAATCTAGGTCTCACTGGTGCCAGTAAACTGGCAAGATCCACAGCGCTGTTAAGGATACAGCATTTGCAATCGTTCAACTGACATCTAGTTAAAATTGATGATGGTAAAGGTAATGGATGCCCAGCAGAGCACTGAGGTGACAGGAATGTATTCCTCATTTACCCTCCCGCAAGCATGGACTAATAATTGGTCTATAAGTATTTGCCTCTCTTTTCTTTCCTGATCAAGAATGATTTCAGTGTCATACAGCACACAAGAGTGTATGCTCTGTGCAATAGCTGGAGGGAGAAACTCACTTGAGTGACTGATCAGTCCAAACATCCTCCACTACTGAGCTGGATTCAAATTCCGTAGACGACCTACTGCCGTACAAACAATCTACCTCAACCATAAGCAACCCAGCTTGGACAGTGGAAGCAGTAAAGGTCAAATCATGTGGCAGCCCAGGAAGACTATTTTATTGTACTTCTGAGGATAAATTTTTCTTCAGGTAAAACTGCAGACTCATTTATTTTGCTACCATCTCTGTGCTATGTTGTTCCTTGTTAACATGAAGATTGTTCAGGCCACCCTTTTGCAGGACCACACTGTGGGAAATAGGTATATCCAAAACCTGCACATAAGACCAGTTCCTCCCCATGGCAAACAGAAGGTGGGAGAAAGAAGAAACATCAGCTCCGAACAGCTCTGGCCCAGAATCACAGGAAGAAGGAGAACCAGGAGCTCAAAACCGTCTAGATGCAGGTTAACATGCCAAGTGAATGAAAATCAGACTGTTCAGAGATGGATGCTGCATGATGGTGGATAAGGGGAGGAATGGCCCACTCGGGGTCACAGCACCTCTATGTTATATAAGGGGGAATGTACCCACCTCAGTCCTCCCAGTAAATCCATCTCGGAGCTTTTAAAGGCATTTATTTATGCTTGTTCAGAGTACTGGGTCTCATGAGACAATTAAAAAAGACTGACGGAGCATTTCTGAAAGTCCAGCAGCTATTTCAAATATGAAAGAACAAAGAGTAGGCTGGGATTCAGGGATCTCACAGAGTAAGAAAACATTCGCAGTGGAGGAAGCGCAAGTGGGCTGTGTTTCCTACATTAAAGCAGATTAGTTGTGAAAGAGTGATGGGTTTTGTGCATTTTTTATTCCTTCTCATGTGAACTTGTACATCTGTTAGACGTTTGTGTACTAGTTTATAAGTAGTGGAGTTATTTAAGCTGGTAAGACATACAAATACCCCAAAGGGAACCAGTATGTTAACATGTACAGCTGTTACAAAACTGGCATTTTCTGTACTAGGACAAAAAATTACCATTGTTGTGGCATTTCCACTAAATCAGAATGAATATAAATGTTGAAAATATTATTTGATTTCTCATACAATGAAGGTCAGATCTGTAAAGTTTCTTCTCTTTTTTTCCCTTTTAAATAGAGGTGTTGTTAAGCTTTCCACTGCACTTCATCCCAGCAGTTCCTCCTGAGTTGAGTCTCACATCTTGTGGAATTACCCTGATTTCATCTAATTGCAGGGAATAATTTCCCATTCTTATATACGGATGTATTTTGGAAGAGGGCTTTGTTTTTGTTTTAAATGCAGTCCTGCTGCTCCAGCTCATGTTTGTCTTCCCTAAGAGAAAGGAAAAATGATGAGAAAACGGGTAAGAATTGCGTTATTACCATCCCTCCACTTTCTGCTCTTTCGTTAACTATTGTGTTGCAGCGTTTGGTGACACTTTACATGGAGCTGAAGTGAGCTGACCGTTGTGAAGGAAAAAAAGGCTGACAACAGAAAACAGTGGCCCAGCGGTAAGGCTTGAGGGTGAGAGGCAGAAAAAAGCCACGTGCAAATTAAATGAACACGGTGAGTCCTCTGCCCTCTCCTGTCTAACCTAAAGCGTATGCACTTTGCTCAGTGAACCTTAATAAAGCCTTGCTCTCTGTAAGAGAGTAACATCTGTCCCTTATAACAGAGGAGTGACGTGGGCTCCTGAGGAGAGCTCTTGGTCTGTGACCATCCACCAGGAGAGAGGTGGATGCTGCCCTTGTGGTCCCACACTCCATTCAGAGGACAGCTTACCTGGACCCTAGCCTTGGGTTTATGAATTCCTCTTTACCCCAGCCCCTAACATGGCAGCGCTGGGCATCACAATGCTCAGCCCATTGACATATTTGTCTTAAACGAAATGGAAATAGAAATCAAATGCAGGAAGACCTGCTGGGTGCTTACAAGCTTTATCAGGACCTGTGTTGGCTGCGGTGGTCTCCCATCCCAAGGGAGAGCCTGTCAGCTGGTTAGAGAGATGTGCAGAGAAGCTCATCCTATCCTGCTGAGAATTTTTGTGTCTCCAACTCAAGGGAAAGCCCTGAACTCCACAGCAGCCCAGCTGCCCGGCTCTCCTCAGTGCCTGTGTCTGTCCAGGCTGCCTTCCTCTTTAATGGGAAAAGACACACTTCCGCAGAGGGAATTGTCTCACGTGAAGTTGAGATGGATCCGGAACAAGCTGCTGCCAAGGGTCCCAGAGCCCCAGTTTTCCTTCAGCCTCTGTTCCCAACAGCTGGGAGAGGATGGGGAGCAGGACCCCAGGCCACAGGGTAATTGGCCTCTGCTGAGAAAGTTGAAAGCAAGCTAGACATTTTGTGATGGAAATTTTTCTGCTTCCCATCCATCCCCCAGCAAAGTCAGGCCATCCGTGTGGAAAGTTTTGATTGTGATAGTCAACGAAGAAATATGCCATTGAGTAATTTCTGATCTGGCTTTATTTGCAGTTGTTGTCCTGAAACGTAGCTTTTTGAACATTAATGAGAATACAGACTTATGAGTCAGAGGTGGACAGTGGGAGAGGAGAACTTAGCTGTCTGAGATTACCTTTATTTCTTGTACTTACAACTCAAGTAAGGTATTGTGAGACCCTTTTCTTAGTATGAGCCTCATTAGACCATCCCCCGTTTCCAGCTGTGGGCTAGCAGACTGCTGGAAACGGGTGGAAGCTCATTTTAACAAAAAAAAAAAAGAGACATCAGAAAGAAATTGGATTAATTCTGAGAAGGGGAGATTCATTTTTGGAAGATACTTGTGCTTGTCACAGTGGAATTAAGAAATCTTATTCCTCTCACTTGATATATGGCACATTCCTACTCCCGTACATCTGTCCGGATACATGCCTAAGCAGCGCACTCTCAAAGTGTCCTTGAGAGTGGCTCATCCTTTGTGCACGAGTTACGGGATGATAAAGTCTCTGTAATAATCATTTATTGTTTCCAATTTCCATCTGTATCCGGGTGTAATGTTCACAGATTCAAAAAGCTGGAACAGGCAGGTATTGGCTAAGTAGCCCACCTGGCTCCACTTATCCCCCTTTCAAATTAGAGGCAATGTAACCCAAAACCTCTATCTTCTGCTTTTTAACATTTCACACAAACTCATTTGGGAAATTTATTGTGGCTTTAAAAAGATCTGACTTTTTTATTTGGTGCGTCACACTGCAAGAACAGTACAGTACCTGTTAGCCAGATGGTACAGGAATAACAGGCCAAAAGGTACCAGATTTCTTATTTAGAGTCTGCTGTGAAACATGCATATCAGATTCAGGTGATATTAATGAAAAAATAATGCTGGAAAAGTTACAAGCCATTATTCCATGCAGAAATGGCATTTTTCCCCTTTTACAAGCACTCTCAAGTTAAATAAGCTTTGAACTTTCAGATCTGTCTGTTTGCGGGGGTTTGCTTATAACAGTCATGTAGCCAATATGACGACAAGTTTGGAAGAGGCCCAAGTATTTTTAATCAGCGAGACCACGCTGCAATGTATGAAACAGATTTAAACTGCGTTTGCCTTCACATGACCAAAATTTTCTCTAACTTAATATAAAATCAGTGTAACCAACTGACCAGATTCCAGGAAAGTTTACTGCTCCATAGCAGGCTAGGCTGCATTACAATCTTAATTGTCAGCCCTAATGGGATCTTGCGAGGGTTTTATGAAAATCAATTTCGTTTCAGGCATCATAAATGGTGCGGCGGCTCTGTCAGCGGGAGCGCTATCAAACCGCTTTACTGTCATATCAAAATTAATATCCAGTTTTCTTTCTTGTTGGCATTAAACCGGACCAGATGTTTGCTCTGAGTTTGTAAACCCCTGGTAACAGTGACAAACAGGATGAAAGTCATAGGGGAAAACAACCCCAGCGCCGGCACTTGGAGCCAGTCGGTCCCCACCCGGCTCTGCTCCCCGCTGCGCACGAACAAGCCATCCCTCCCACGGGGTCGTTTGCTCACTTGTTGGGTTGTTTGTTTGTTTGGAGGGAACTGGGTTAGAGTAGCTCAACTTCAAATGAAAAACACATCCGAATCTAGAGGGACCTGCACTGGAAATAATGCATCAGAGCGTCCTGGCCCTTTCCGAGGCCTGATCTGCACTGAAGTTTGGCCACTGGAGCTGTGCTTCAATTAGGAGTTTCCAGACTTGCCGACACAGTCATGCCAGCAGAGCCCTCGCATAGACAGGATCTGCTGGGAAACAGCTTCTTTCGGTCATCTTGTGCAGTTCCTTTGGGGAACACTGTCTGCTTTTCTCCTTAGAAGGGCTTACTCCTTTAGACATGCCGTCAGATCCTTCCCAGCCCAGCCAGCACCACAGTTCACCATGTCCTCACCCCCTGTGACTTTTCCCCTCTTCACATCCATGGCAGCAATCACAAGTGATGTGGTGGGACGCGTGGGGCCACATCTTACAGTTGCAGGGCCAAGCTGAACCCAGGGTTTCCTGCCATGACCACAGGGTCAGCAAGGAGAGGTGTCAAAGGTACAGGGATATTTAAAACTCAGAGGAAGCTTTAGGTAGACCTGCTCCAAGACGTTTGATCCTCCCTTATGCTCCTCTCTCTCAGATAAGCCTGAACACCACTTCATGCCCCAGCATGTCAGTATCTCCAAACTACTGCCACCATTTCTTGCTTCCTTTCTCCTGGGGATACCTTTGGCGTTCAGAGTCCCAGTTTGGTATCACCAGCAGGGACCTGACTCAGTCCCCTCAAAGCCTCCTACTGCTGGGGCTTTCAGCTCCTTCATAGGACAAGTCCTCCTCACCGCGGGGGCTGACCAGTCCCTCTCAGATCCTTATTTTCTCCCATAAGCTCTCCACAGGTTTTACCTACCATAACAAACATAAAATAAAACGAATGCATACCCAATACCTTACTTAATAAAAAAGTTAACTCTCGTGATGGCAGAGGTACGCAAAATCACTGCAAGACCTAATCCCAGCAGGAGGAAGTGTACAAAACTCCTGATCTCAGCTACTATTAACATCTGTGTAGGATGTTCTCACTATGTAAGATGGAAAATAGTAATTCCTATGACTTTCCTGTATTGTAGGAGCAGCATAGTTTACCTGATTTGTGAGAGGAGATGATGAGCTGAGGTCTTAGATTAAAGTAATATAGGAAAGAGTTAGTTTCAATAAGGACAGAATTATATCTTTAACTGTGAATTTTCAGGGTTTTCCAAATTTAAGAGAGGCTATTTTAAACATGACCAAGGAAAAAACAAAGACCAAAAAAGAGTGCCTTTCTAATTTAAAATAATATTGGCGTAATTTTCTTGGATTTTCACATTATTTTGAAAAGAACTTCAAAGTATGGCTGTCAGAATGTTATTAATAAGGTGTAAAATGGCTCATATGTTAACTTTCTTCACATTTCATTACAAATTAAAAAAAAATAAAAAGAAAAAAGAAAGAGAAACGATTCCTACAAAGTAAATTTAGCTTAAGCACATTATTATTTTTTTCAGCAAAATGGGTCATTGGTGTAAACCTGTGTACATCTTTTGGTTTTCCATGGTTCGATGAAAATTAGACATATTCTGCTAAATTCATGTGATGAATGTGCAAAATCATTTGAAACAGAAAGGAAAAACATATCTGAACAGGCGCTTTTTTTTTTTTTCCCAACAAGATTTAAACTGCGCACAGCTTCAGTCCGAAGACTTGGAAGGCAGCTTAATTTCTTTGAGCTATGAGACAGAGGGCCAAAGCCCTCAGCAGAAGAAGTAAATTGGTATTGCTCCACTGAACACATTGGAGCCGTGCTAATGGCAAAGGAATCATGCTGATTGACATCAGATGAGGATTTGGCCCCCTTTTCGTCTCCTGGGTGAATGAGATTTTCTGTGTTAAAGAGAACTTTATTATTCCACAAATGGCACAGCACTGTCGCCCTAAACACTAACTGGCTTTTTAAAACTGTCGATTCCCAAAGATTCCTTAATCTAAATCAGGGTAAATAAATAGGATAAAAAAATGTTTTCCATTTCCTAAGATCGTGATGTGGCGCTCTTTGTTGCTCCTCTGAGCTTGCACAAGTTCCCTGTATCTGCGCGAACATGGACTCCTGCCTGTGAATGTTGTCTGGTCACCAGATTGATATTCTTCAATTTTTGTTAGAAAAAAATAGATACATTCCTAAGAAACCAACACTTGCTGTTTTAGCAGTTTAAGTGTTTACAATTAACAAGTACCATCTTCTGCAGAATTCTGCAGCTTCAGAAAAGAATAACAACACATGGTTTAAAAATCTGCGAAATGATGCTGGTATCTTATTAGTTCACTGTTCTGCAATTCCATCTCGTCTGCTGCCACCTCACCTGCCCCCCTCCCGCCCCCCCGCCCAAGTCCTTAACACTCAGCTCTGTTCTCCTAACATTTGCAAGAAATATACAGAAAAGTCAAAATAACAAATTATAAGGTGACTGTGAAAGCTTATTTTCCATGCACAGTGCTAATCCATATTCCAGTGGGGTGGACGTTTCTTGGCTGCTGGCGGATACTACGCTTTGAAGTGTGGCTCAAGTGCTGAGCTGTATCTTGAGCTTGACAGCGGGCTGCTGGCAGGGAGGCCACTGCAACCCGTATCTCTAGTGACGACTTGCACATTTTTCAGTGCGTCTGGGCCCTAATAATTGCATGTCCTCGTTAGACTTTGTCACGCACCAGGCTACAGGTGACCTCCCGAGCTTTTCAAAGTGTGTAGCGACACCATTACACTGATCAGAGTAACAAGACACACACCACATACAAGATATAGCCGAGACACATGCCCTGGAGAACAAACAGAAAACAAAAGCCTGGGATCACAAACTTTCCGTGTATCCTACGGCTCCATTGCTGCAGAAAACTGTCCTGCGCATATGGACATGCCACAGGACAACCCGTGAATATTGACTAAGGTAGCCCTTGCTGCCTGGCTTTCTTCTGTCACCTGGGTTTCAAACTGCCCAGCATTTTCCATGTCAAGATAATTTTGCTCCCAGGTGCATGACAAAGTCCCAAATTAGAAAGTGTAGCTGAACTACACTTTGCAGCCTTAAAATATTTCAGTTATTCCCTGCCTTGCAGCCTTCTATCCCTTTCTGCTGCTACAGAATTGAGTCGTAATGCCTGTGGCTTTGCTGATTGCTGATCAGATATTCACGTGGACAAGTCCTTTAAGTCCACAAAAGCATTTGTGTCTTTTTCTCATGGTTGTGTTTCAAGGTTGGGTCAACTGCTTCAGACCACAGACTCTATACTATGCTCTCATTTCCAGCATGGAGTGAAGTTGGTGTAGCCCCATCAGGAGTCCTAACAGTACATTACCTGCATACCTAACTCATAGCAGGGTTTTGACATGATCATTCTGTTGTCAGCATAAACCGAACTTTTCTAGACTTTTAATTTTTCTATCTAAGCTGCCTGTTCCAATAACCCAGGTAGTCGAGTGATAACAAATCCTTTTCTAGGGAACAAGAGAGTGAATCAAGAGCCTTAAAGTAAGTTGTCTCACATCAGCACTGCTAAGGTGAGGAAGAAATCTGTGCAGGACTGCCAGGTGTGACACAGGGACCAAGTGATAACACATGGTCTCATCAAGCAGTAGCTGGAGCCCGGACAGAAGACTTTAGCAGTCCAAAATGCACTAAATGCTTCGCTAGGGGACTGAATCCCACTAAATTTCTCAAATCTTAATTTGATAAATAGATCCACTGAAGTCCAGATCAGAGCAGGGAACCTCTATATTTTCTCTATTTGGAGACATTAGCACGTTTGTGATGTGATGGTCATGGTCCGTAATACACAGTAGTACATAAACTGTGTTCCCCTGTGAAATATTCTCTAAATATTCAGTGTGGTGGCTTGCATTTCTTGAGTAAGCGTCAATAGTCATTTCTGGTTTCATCTCTTTGCACATATTTCTCATTTCTGCCTGCATAGTTCCAGGCTAATACATTTCTATTTCAACATAACTTCAAGTGATAGCCATCAGACAATAAATTCAAACCATGGATCTGCAAGCACAGAAATTTTATATGAACTATATCACCTATCATTTCAAGCTTCAGGAATGGCTGCCGTATGACCAGAAACACATCAAGTGTCTCTCTTGGAAGATATAAAACCCCCTCCACCTGCTCACAAAATTCCCCACACCAGCATGAAATCCATGGCGGTTATTCCTTTTACATAATGTAGCTGTGGTTATTGCAGTTAGAGCCATGCATTATTAAAATTGACTTGTGTTATTAACATCAACTTATGGTCATTGCCATCAAAAAAAAATTAGTCTTTTGAGAATATTTGAAGCAGAGCCAATTTCAGCTCTGAAAAACTGCTCTTGAAGTCTTTTGTCCACAACTTTTTGCATCTGTAGCACATCTCCTATTCTAAAGCCACAGGCAATTTTTTTTTTTCTCAGATGGTTTGTATATTTCTTTGTATATATATTTTAAAAAATATGCTTAAACAAGTTAGCCGCACTGTACTCCAGAATGGCCTCTTTATTCATTCAAATGCTTTTTCCACTGGCTGAAAGACTGAGAAATAATAATAGAAAAAAGGCAATAGCAGGAAGTTCCCCGTGTCACCATAAGAGTCCACATGTAGAATGAGAGCAGAATCTTAAATCACAAGTAGAAGGTAATTCATTGTAATTGTTTGTGCTCTGGTATTAAGCGTGTCAGATATAGCACATCTGGATCCTTTATACCACGATCACAGTACCCAAAACCGTAACTCACAGTTTCCTGTACTTAATGTGATGAACCCCTTCAAACTCTTGAATGTCTCTTAGAACAGAGGACATTTTGGAAATCCAACCACTATAAAACAAGCCCTCATTTCCTTCCCATTTCAGTGCACTCCGTTGTGTTCGGTAGTCTGTAGTTTCTCATTTGTGCTGACAAGCAGTCCCGTCCTTGATCAGTTTGCAAGAGGCTCCAGGGATCCATCAGGCTTCCCATCAGATTGGGTTGTAAACTTCTGTCTTGTCGCTCCAATCACGTTCCGGTTCATGTAATTCACATTCTGGCTCCCTGGATTCCTTTTCCAGTTGCAATTAGGAATGACATTCTCATTCACTTCCTTTTCTGATGTTCTGAGCCTTGTTGCCACATGATCCTTACTCTTCACCCCATCTGTTTGCCTCTCTATATAAACATATATGGAACAGCAACAGCCTGGGTATCGAGGCAGCGTGCTCCCCACTGCTTTGCTACAGCCATGGGAGAAGTGGTTACAATTAGCTTCCTACGCAGTAACACAGTGCTGGTATATTTCTTTGGCATATTCATTCCTATTCCTATTCATACCCTTACTATATACTTTTTATGAAACAATTTCCTCAGTCACTGCTTTTCACTGAATTTCACTGAATTTCACTGAAAGACTCTATTTTCTTGAAAGACTCTATTTTAATCCTATGCCAGAGAATCTCAACAGTATTTACAGCAGTAGACACTTGTCCAGGCAGGGAACAGAAACGAATGGTCAACATTCTTTTCCATGGCTAATGAACATTCATTTCTGTGGCATTTCCACTTCCTAATATTTGTTACTCCTAATAATCAATAATACAGATATTAAGCCTTAGTCAAAGATCATTTTGACAGACATTTTTGAACAAAACCTAATACATTCTAAAATATAATTTTTTAACAGAGACAGCAGTAAGTACATACAATTCCTTTCTCATCCCCGACAGAATCAAATTTACAGAAGATCGTTCCTGGTCTGAATTAACTATAATAATAAAGAACTTAATGTCAAGTTGAGTAATGATAAATATAATGGTTCAGAGTGTAGCTGCTGCTTTAATTCATGAATATAATAAAATGGAGTTTAGGAAAAAATTGTATTGCTGTGAAGTAATATGTTCAGCTGAAACTTTAGCAAGAAAATGCATTACAGCAACAAAATAGTATTCATATATCAACCTAGGTTTAGCTGATCTGGCAACTCTTTTGATTAACAAACACCACAAAGCACAGTTTGAAACAGCTCAGAAACATATTACATTCATTTAATAGCAGATGTGAAACTACTGACACTTTGGGCCTTTTAATGCAAACCCTGTAATCCACTCTGCTAATTAACCTCCTTACGTTAGCAAGATCACAGACTTTCAGTGTAAAGAGCTGGTACGCTGAAATGCCTTGAGACTGTTTTATGAAGCTGTCTGAGAGAGCACCTGGGTTTGTCCACATTCAGTGCCCGGTTTTCTGACCAGTTTCCTCCATCACTTTGTGGGTGCAAGTCCATAAGCACAGTTTAGTTCAGTTTGCATGAAAAAATGGGCCCAACAGGTTTTTTCCAATCTTGCACAGACTGATGTAGGTGGAGAAACTAAAAGGTCAAGAAACTGAAGAGTCTCTCTGATGAATTATAGTAGTTGAATTTGAGCTCCTCACAAATTGGGAAAGGAAGAATATTCTATGCCTCTTATCCCTCTTACTGCTCAAGGACCACTCTTGCCTCTTATTCCTTCATGCTTTTTCCACTTCTCTGGTTCCTGCCTTTTAAAGAATTCTGGAATGCTCAGGCAAATTTTATAAAATCTAAGGGTAAGGGGATATTGCTGTGGAGACTTGTTATTCTTTACAAGGAGAAAGAATTTCTAAGTGGATTAGAGACAGTAAGGGAGAGGCACGATTTCCCCATTCCTCCCTAGCGTCCAAGTTCAGATAGATAAAGGATTCAACCCTATCAAGTGGTGAATGACATCACCCCTCTACCTCCCCAAGAAACCCAAGCAGGCTCAGCATTTTGCAAAACACACCGAGGGTCAGCTTACAGTTCAAAAAAGAAAGACTTGAAAAGAACAAAAAGCAACTTAATCCAAAACACTGCACAAAAAGAGAGCCCTTCAGTGAAATGATGAGAATATTGCTATTGACAGGGGTGGGGAGAAAACCTGCCAGTTTTCTTGATATATAATTATCAAGAATAAGCAAATTGCCATGGATAAAGCCAGAAGAGATCCAAGCCACCCTTTGGTCCCTGAGTGAGGCCCTAATGTAACATTTCCCCACATGGATGCAGCCCGGTCCCTTCCTGGAGGAGCGGTGTCCAGGCAACTTCCCCAGCCTGAACCTCTGCAGGGACAGGTTTTGGTTCTGGCCTGGAGCAGCATTAGGTATTTGCTCCATAACTGGCTGACCCAAAGTCAAAGATCCCCCCAGTTGAGGAGGGTTGAATCCAGCCTAAATCAGCTGAGTTTTCTCCCATGCCAGAAAACCTTTGGCTAATTAGGACAGGTATTACAGCAGAGGCAAAGAACTGGCTGTGAATTTTGTGGTTTTGATCCTATTTCAGTATTTAAGCTGATAATCCTCCATCCTAATTTAAAAATAAACCCTGTTGCCTCACTTCATCATGTCTCTAAACATACTTGGGACAGTTCTGCAGTGCCCTGGTGTCCTTCTGAGACGGAAAGCCAGTGGTTCTAGCTCCTCAGGCTCATTCTCCAGGCATCCCTGGGGGCCATGGACCAGTCTCTTGGGGCACCCTTTGGCTACCGGCTCTGCTCTGATGAGCCTCAGCTGCAAGACCAGCTTCTTAGGGGGCCTGATAGCCAGCCAAATTTGGGGCAGATTTGGCATTGCATGAAGAACAGGTTGAACTGGCCTTCAACATGACAGTCAGGACACAAAGGTGGATCAGGGCCAAATTCCCCTCACGCTGAGCTGAGTGCAGCAAAGCCTTGGATCTTGATAAGCTCAATATCTTTATTCTTTTTTCTTTCAAATTAACCTGTCCTGTTTTGCTTCATTCTTCCATCTTTTCAAAATCAGATTTCTTCCTTTGTTAGCTAACTGCCTGTATCTTATTCTTCATTGTTTTTTGTTTCCAGTAATAGACTTATTAACGTTCCCTTCATTGTTTATGGCATTCTTGGCATTGCTTTACTGACTCATATTTTATCATAAACTGTAACTTCTTTCTTTTTCTATTCATAATGTATTTTTTCCCTCAAATGAAATCCCTTCTGAGAATAACACGTTCCCCCAAAATCCCTTAAATGATGTAACAAATCATTCTTTGGAGATAGTTTGACCCAGGTGTGACATCTTGTCTCTTGCCATTAAATAATTGTTTAGTTTTGACATGATAAATCACTAAAACACTAGTTTGTGTTAAACAGATTTAGTTTTGAGTTTGCCTAGCAAAGGCAGGGATGCATTGTCTCTCTTCCTACCACTCTTTTCTTATACTGTTTAAGATTATAATGATACATGTTTTTTCTCCCTTTGCTATTCCAAAGCACTAAGGTCTTGGCCATGTGTCTTTCCTCTGTATGCCTGATTTTATTGGGTAACACTGAGAGGAACATAACCTTGGATGAAACTGTTGTGAAAAAAACAAAAACAACCTTCCCCAACACCCCACAAAAGAAAACCCTTATGGTTTTATTGTTCTATCGAGGATTTATTGTCAAATTCCATTTCAGCGATTCCAGACATCATGATTAAAAAGTGGATGTGGACTCAGAAAAATGTCCCATTGTTATTTTGAATCAATTGCTAACATAAAATATTCTCTGATAAGAATACCAAGAGGACTCCCTGAAGGAGTGGTGCTGGGATCTGTTACAGCAGATTGTGGCTCAGAGAGGGACATTCCTGCACAGCAGATGAAACTAATCCTACCAGCCCAGAGAGTAAGCAGGGCTCCTTTCCTAGCAGGCTGTATTGCGACTGAGCAAAAAGGTCAATGAATAAATGAAAAATCAATGCACCCTCACAGAATATTATACTAATGCTCTTTGCCAACTGACCACTGCTTCTATCGATTTTAACAAGTTCAGTGTTGTAGGGTTGGATTCATTAACTCCAACTGCACCTATCTGCAGTGCAAATGACTCATCTAACCTCTTTGGACATCTATTTTGGAATGAGATGGCCCAAATCCTAGATGTGCTTATTTCTCTTCATTGATTATAAGGGGAATCCAAACAGGTAGCTCAGGTATGGTGAGGGGCGTTGGACTAGGTGGTCTTTAAAAGTCCTTTCCAACCCAAACCACTCTGTGATTTTATGAGATTAATTTCTACTCTGTAGAGTTCTGCATATGACCAGGTGAATCCCATCCAGATAGATTCCTCTTTGTTTTATGCTTGGTATTTTGCTGTTTCCATTGAAAAATGGAGGAAAAAACTTAAGGAGGCTACATAACAAGTAAATAAGTTTTGCAGCATCAAAGGCAATGGGTATGTTTTAGAGGCAAACCCACTGCAGCAGAAAGTTGGTAATATTCTGAATGACTTCATTGATTCAATCCCATTTAAACAGTCATGGGAGTATATAATCATAGTACTTCCATTTTATTCCTTAAAGCATGAGGAAATAAAGACAAATTGCCTAAATAAACAGCACCTTACTTCAGATGAAACTCTTGTTTCAAAGTTCCTCACTGAGGACAACATTCTACTGTTGAATTTAATGGCACCACAATTCTAACCAAAAAGTCTGTTGTATCATACATCATTATGATGACATAAAAGGAGGATATTTTGGGGACTGTATCCAAAACATTGAAGTGCTATGATTATATGCTACCACGACTGTAGGAAGGGCCACAATCCCTTCAGAGGTATACCTGCTGTAGCACAGGCATAACCATGGCCACAGACTCATCGAGATGTACCTGCTCTGGTGTGGACTTATTCACAGCCACAGGTGCTTCAGGGTGTCCTGCTCCTGCATGGACTCATCCACAGGTCACAGTCCCTTTGGCTCAAGTTCACACCGGAGTCCCAGCCTGTCCAGTACATCAGCACAGAAGCAGTGATGTCCTGGCCATCTGCCAGCCCAGGCACATCGCCATTGCTGTTTATCAAAGTGTTCCCAGGCAGAGCAGAGTAAGATGAGCAGCAAAAGCAAAAAGCAGCCACTAATGAGCACTTGACTCTAATACATAGCGAGGCAATCAAGCCCCATAGCAAGCACAGAAGCCTGCCAATTAATAGCCGAACAGTAATAGCAGCTATAAATTCAACCTAGAACATTCCAATCAAGTCTTTTGTTACCTTGAACTCTTCAAGCCCCAAGTTGGGTGCCAAAAATTAACTGTTGTGGTTTAGCCCCAGCCAGCAACTAAGCACCACACAGCTGCTTGCTCACTCCCCCTGCAGCAGGATGGGGGAAGAGAATCAGATTGAGACAAAAATAGTTTAATAATTGAAATAAAATAATAGTGGATTCATTATTATTATTAATTAATAATTAGTATTTGTAATGAAAAGGAAAATAACAAAGAGAGAGAAATAAAACCCCAAGAAAAACAAGAGATGCAAATGAAAACAATTGCTTGCTACCAACCGATCGACGCCCAGCCAGTTCCCAAGCAGCCAGCCCCCCTACCAAATTTCCCCCTAGTTTTATTGCTGAGCATGATGTCATAAGGTATGGAATATCCATTTGGTCAGTTGAGGTCAGCTGTCCTGGCTGTGTTCCCTCCCATCTTCTTGTGTACCCCTAGACTTTTTGCTGGCATGGCGGCACGAGGAGCAGAAAAGGCCCTGATGCTGTGTAAGCACTGCCCAGCAGCAACTGAAACATCCCTGTATTATCAACGCTATTTCCAGCAGAAATCCAAAACATACTATGAAGAAAGTTAGCTCTATCTCAGCCAAAACCAGCATACCAGGCTGTAGACAACCAAAATTTACATGTATGAACACCTTCTTGTTATAAATCTGTCATCCCCCCCAGCAGATACAGGAATGGATGGATTTGTGTCCAAGCCAGTGTACATGGTGCCAACCTTGTGTCAATGTTCATCACAAATCCCTAGCAGTAATGCTCAAGTTTACAGCTGCCTGCAGCTAACTACTTCTGGTACCAAGGGTGAGTTGTTATTTCCCCTTTATTTCCATCCACTAGGCATCTACAGCTCTGAGCCCTCTCTCTATGGAAGACCTTCTGGTCCTTTGTTCAAAGAGAACATTCCTTCTCATGGGAAAGCGTAGAAGGAAAAAGAAGATGCAATTCTGTCTGCTTTTTGTCCTTCTACTCCCTGTTTTTTCTGTAGTGATAATCCAAGAGTCCAGCTGCCATCCCATGATCTGGGTGATTCAGGCTCAGCTCCCAGGATTTCAAATCATGAGTAAGATATGCACAGGAAAAAACAGTCTGAAGGGGAGGAGGAACCAGAAGCCAATGTTTCTCCTTCCAGGGAGTACGGCTGGGTTAAGGAGTCATGTTTTTCCTCTGGTCCAAAAATGTCTGAATTCTTCTGGCACAGCTTCCGAGGTTCAGCTAAAGGGAAGGGCAAGTGCCAGAATGGTCTGGTAGCTAGATGACTTTCCTGGGAGACACAGTTTCTGAAAGCAGCTCTCGCTGCTTGGTGTAATGGTCTGAGTGATAGGGAAAGGGTGGGGGACAGGACTGAAACTTTTCCTCTGCATATGTTTTAAAAGAAAGTGGTTGAAGCAAATGAATTTTACCTGAACCCAATCCTGTCACTATAAGGTGTGGACAAAGGTCTCTGCTCAAGGAAAGCTTTTTATGTATTTCTAAGCAACAGATGCATGGCTCTGTCAAGATGGGAGTGGTCTGGGTGTGCTTTGAGACAGTCACCGAACCAGAATCATCTAGGTTGGAAGGGACCTCTAAGATCAATGAGTCCAACCATTAACCTCACGCTGCCAAAACCTCCACTAAACCATATCCCTAAGCAACACGATATGGGCTCTTGAAGAGTTTTGAAGTAGAAGCACATAGTTACATGGTTTTCCCTTCAGAGCAGCTGCCTGAAGGTGTTTAAAGTTTTTCCTGAAGATGAGGGCCCAGCAGGACTGGTGAAAACAGCTAGCCCTCAACGCACGACAGTGAGGCCACAAGCATGCTGTGGAAAACAGATCCCCATGGACATCGTTAGACATCGTCATACCTTTAAAACCCTGCTCCTGGGTGCCATTTACTTTCTGTCAGGGAGCCGCCTGCACCAACAACTCCTGGAGGCTGGGACCAGGTGGGCTCTGCCGGGGTGTCAGGACAGGGCCCAGCAGCCATGGCCCATCCCATCACCCCAGCCAGGGGGGCACTGGGGCAGCCCCAGCCCTGGGGACCTCCCTGGGGATGGGGACGGGCTGAGGCCAGGCCGGGACGTGAGCGCATGGGTGGGCCTGTCTCAGTGAGGCCCATGGCCGGGCAGGGCAGGGCAGGGCTGTGGGGAGCTGGAGACCAGCTGCTGCAGCATGGCTGGGGCAGGGGCTGGTGGCCCCAGGGGGCTGACATGGGGTCCTGGGCCGTGGGCAGGACGAGGGGACTGGGGACTGGGCAGGGAGAGTCAGAGCTGTTGGTGCCTCAGGGCCCCAACACTTGCAAGCACTGGTCAATCTAAAGGGAGGTGTACCTGTCTTTATCTATTATTTATTTATTAATATATGATATAACATTACTTACTGCTGCTGCTGCGTTAGTAGCCATGGCCTCTGCCATCTTCCCGGGAGCCCCCTGTTTGCCTTTGCTGCCCTGGGTGAAGCCTCACCCACATGACTTCTTGCCTCCCTCCACAAGGGCTGGATTTCACCCCTGCTGTGTATTTGCAGCAACACGTGCCACTAAATCCAACTCCCGAATGCAATCTAAGCATCATCTGGGCCCGAGTGACCATCTCAGCTGTCACAATGTTGATTTAAATGCCCCTGAAGGGAAACGCGGCTTTCCTATTTGGATGGAAGTTAGTCCCCGTGCTTCTCACGAGTAACAAAACCCTGACCATATATACCATATCCAGTGTCAAACTGACCTGTCCCACAAGCAAAGCTGCCTGGGGACATGTGATTCCCCAGACCAGTCAGCCACCGCAAGATGGTTTGCAGCTGTTGAGGGTGACTGCTTCGGGTGGCGTAACACCCATGTGGACACCCTGCGTGGTAAACTCGGAATCTCAACATGACTTAAACACTATCTTCAGACAAAATAAACTCCTCAGAAACATAAATGAAGATGTTTATGGCAAATAAAAATTCACATTCACGTCATTAAGACTGACAAAGTATAAGGAGGTCGTTTTGAGAACTGTTTTGCTGCCGTTTTCATCAGAACAGCTGCCTGGGACAAGCATATATTTATCTGAATGTGCCAAGCCAAATATCCCTCTATCTACAAAGGTTTTGATTTGGCTGGTGACATCGTTTTGACACTTCCACGGTTTCATTTTCTCTGGATCTGGCAGAAGAGGCTCATAGAAAACCCCAAACCAAGAATCTGGAAAACAAAGACATTTCTGGTATTACTTGGCAGTCCTGGAAATCCCAGGATACAACCCATACACACTGGGAACATTTTGTTTGCAAATGTCTTGGATTTACATGCAGGCTAGGTCTGCTATGCAGAAGATCTTTTCCAATGTAATTCTTAAAGAACATGACTCTAGAATATAGCCATTTCAATTAAATCAGTATGTACCACAGGTAAAACTGCAGACATGATGGAAAACTTTCATTTGTTTAAAAGATGGATTGCCTCTGTGAATAGGGAACCCTGTAACTCTGTGGGTTTAAAATGCAGTTGTTAGCTGCAAAGGAGCAGGTAATACTGAGAAGTTCAAGAAATTCAGACAAAAATTCAGTTTTATTTTCTAAGAAAATTGGAGGAACTTTCTGATTCCATTGTATATTCTAAGGGCTGTTTCCCTTTGAAATCTCTCTTCCACTGTCGCTCTCTTTTGTGCAAGCAGACATGTAAAGGCACATACGTGTATGTGTATACAAGCATACATCTACATATAAACCCCACCATTCTGGATTGCAAATGATCATGCAAAAAGTATTTTCTATTAATTAGTAATAGATTTGGGATAGAAACACTGAGTCGACTAAAGAAGCTGTTGCTTGAAATACAAAATTCAGTAGGTGATCTTCTGTAGTGGGAATTACTGGGTGAAATTCCATAGCACATGACAGACAGCTGGCGAGATCAGAAGATTGGAAAGCTTCTTTCTGGATTTAAAATTAGCTTCTTTCTGGATTTAAAATTAACCAGTCTGTGAGGGTGTTTCACAAAAGTGGAAGGTATCCAAATGACATTTATGAAGCCATGAACACAAGGATGCTTCATTTACTTAAGGAAGAGACAGTGGAGAGTGTACAGAACACAGGGGTACAGCTAAGATGAGGGGATGAACTCACAGCTGGAATAAACTGACAGGGCTTCCATGACATACACATATTTTCACTTGTGCCCAAGTGAAACCAGGCCGCCCTTCTCAGTATCGTTTCCACTAACAGGGTGAGCTGAAACCCTTAACAGCCCACAAGTGGCACAATGGAGCAGGCAAAGGGGGGAACGTTAGGGAAGAGCACTTTGCCTTGTCCACTTCTTTTTATCTGGGGTTTTCCGGAGCAGAGAGATGGTTAAGCATGTGCCCTATGATTTGCAACTACTTGAGACATCATAATATGTTAGTATCTTTGGAAAGGGTAAATGTTTATTAAGTGTAAATTGCCAGCTGACAATTTGTACCAGCTGAGGCTCGTGTTGTTTGTTCATGTTGTTTTCTAATCCTTTTATGATTGGGAGAGGCAACCACCACAAAAAATGCCAACTGGAGAACAGGGAAGAATGATGGCCAGTGAACTAAAGGCTATAACTTGTAACTGCAGTAACTAGAGCAAAGTGACTTATAACTTACCTTTGGGATACAGATGCAATTTTACACTTCTATTTTATTTTTAAAGGCCTTTTAATATTGGTATATTTCACCTATTTCCCCCCCAAAGTCTACATATAGGTGAGAGACTTGGCCCCCGACATAAAGCACCTTAAATAACATGAAGCCTGTGCTGAATGAGAAATTAGTGGCTTGTCCTCTCCCAGTGCTGCAGCTGCATAACTCTTCCCTGCTTACTATTATTTTCCTGGAAATGTATTTTTGAGTTGGGGCTCTTGCCCACTCTTCTACCACGAGGAGCAATCCTCTGCCAATGATGTTAAGAAGTTTTCACTCGGAATAACAATCTGAACTCTGCACAGCAATCTTCGTCATTTCTGCTCTTCCCTCAAACATTCATTGGTGGGGGGCAAGGGAGGAGGGAAACCACAGAGGACTAGTGAAAGGAAAGAAAATGACCGAAGAAAGCAACATGATGAAATCCCCTGTTTCTTTGTCATTTTCTCCCAATCAAAGCCTATCATTCATCAAGTAGCTGACTGGATAACCTCATTGTTTTTCCTCTCTTTGGAAAAAATTTTGCATGTTATTCTTCAGCATATGATGAAGCAATTAAAATAAAGAGCTCACATACTCTGCTTTTTCTTACACACAGGAATATATGTAGCAGCACAGGTGTGCACTCAGCACATTCACACACCATCTTGATGGCTATGCCTCAGAATAACAATTTTCTACCATGATTTCTCTGTGATAAGAATATGCATTTTAGGGATAAGTTTTGTTATGAGGTGACTTTTTCCTCAAGCAAAGAAAGGAAAGAGGAAGAAAAGACTGGCTATTCTGCCTCGTGTCTTCCTGGGGCTGGGTACACCCACACCCCTCTGCCCACAGGGCTCACTATCAAGGCACAGCCTGGCTCCAGGACTGTCAAATCTTTGCAGAAAAAGTGCCATGTAATACACTTATACAAGGCAGCAGGGTGGTCCTATCCCACCTGAAGTTCACAGCTCGGCAGCCATATACTGTTTATATGAAATAAAATAAGATTATAGCTAAGGTGAGAGGTAGTTTTCCCTTGTCTATTAGCTGAGTAAGCCAGGTGTTTTAATCCCATTGCCAGTGTATTTGTAAGCAGAACATATTGCTTGTCGACTACTAAATATTTTAATGGTGTATACTGGTACCTCAATAATGGTTAGTCCAAAGGCAATCCCCATAATTCTGAGCAGATGGCCGTTAATGTATTCCATAACCACTTCTCTGCAAGGCTGAAAAAAGAAGACAAAATTAATAATTATAGGTAAGCAATATTGTCCTAAGTTTATTAGGAATGCATCCTCTAAAATAACTCATTTCTCTCTCTGTGTGTGTTAAAGAAAGGCTATTTGAATTTACTCTGCCTTGTTGCTAACAAACACAAAGAATACAACTATACATACCTTATGCTCTGAGAAAGACATCTAGTGTTTGCCTTCGCAAATACAAGGATGAATTTAGTAGCTGACCATAAGCAGGTATATATCAAGCTGTAATGTCTGATCTTCACATGATTTTCAGTTGACAAGAAAAGAAGCAATTCTGCTTACTTTCACTCAGTAATCATTTGCTGCTAGGAAAGAGCCAATGCAGCAATGACTAGATCTGAAGGAAAACTTCTGTTTCCCACTAATCTGATTTTTGGATTTGAAAATTCAAAGCCTAATATTAGAATCGGGCTAAACTATCAATATTTGGATATAAAACTGAGCTTAAATATTAATTTTGACAAATGTTTGGTGGTCTTGGGCTAGGGCTGGGAGGAAGAGAGTGATCATATCTGAGGTTCTCAGCAGAGCTACTCTCCTTTTTAATAAATGCATACATCTGTTCTTATAATGACTACATCTTCTCCAAGCATTGACAATACTCCTTTTTCAAACTGTAGGGAAAGCCAAGTACGGCTTAAATCCATTAAAACTACAGTACTGTTCCAACACTACAACTGCCTTCCCCCCAAATATAATGCAGAGTTATATTCCTTCACCGTATTTCCTCCCTCACAATAAACACATTGGTCTTCTCCTCCCAGTCCTTCTAAAAAACCTCTCATTTAAGCTGACTCAGAACTGCACTGAATTTCAAATCTTTTTTCCTGGATCAGAAGATTCAAATGTCTTTACCAGCATCTAACACCACCATGAAATCTATGTGTTCATGTGAGAGATATCTTGCACCTGCAGTAATTTCACTGACCGCTTCTCATGTGTCCTTTGAGGGTTTGCCTGAGGCCAAGAAGATGTTAAAATGTGGCCAAAACAGCCTCTTTGTATACATCTTATTTCCAGATTGGGTTCTGGCATCCTCTACTTAACCAGACCGTTCCCTTGCTTTAAAAAAGTATTTGCTTCTGTGGGACTACACAGGGAGGAAATTAGTGTTCAGGCAGGACCTGCCTAAGGACCTATGCATTTAGAAAAGTATACAAACAGATTTGGACATTTGCTAAAATCTGCCTTGTGCTAGGTGCAGACTGGCAAACTTTGTACCACCAGCATTCTAAAAATGTAGCTATTTTGTGCTAGTTTTCCACATTTTATTTTTTTTTCTTAGTATGCATGGATTTCAAATTTCCATATAAGGAGACAGATAAATCTTGAAATTAATTAAGCGAGATCTCTGCTGCCCACCTACCAAATTTTGAGCATGCTTTCTTGTTGCCTGTCACCAGACATTTTTTGCCTTATTATTATATTAACTGCCACAAGTTTTTCAAAAGGCTGTAGTTCTAGGAAATTACACTTCGAGTATGCTGCCATGAAGCCTACAACATGTAAGGTTTCTTTACAGCAGATCCTGCAAAATTACTGTGTTTTCTTTTAGTGAAGGACCTAGGTCTTGCATTTAATGTGTTCCTTTTTCAATATCCCTTAGCCCTTTGAAAGCCCCTGAGCCAACATGTCTACCGCCAGAAGGAGCCTGGGTGGGAACACAACTTTCTGAGGAAGGAAAGAGAGCCAAAGAGTAGCTGACGTGCTGCTCTGACCCAGAAGAATACCCTGACCCCAAAGACGTAACAGTTTTCAACCACAGTAACCATGCAGACTGCTGAGGTCCTAAGGATCCCACACTGCACGGCCAAGATAGAGGCATCCCAGGAAGAGGAAGCAGCAGCACATTTCCTGTATGCACAGTAACTTCATAACAGATGGCACAGGGGCAATTCTGGCTAATGAAGAGAAGGCAAAACTTTGTCTTTTTGGAACAAGACAGAATTGCTAAGTATGCCAGTCACCAAAGACAACGTGGGGTTCAAACCTCTTTTTAGAAAAAAGAGTGGTACATTATATTTTTCTTACCGTTTTATAAATGTATCTGTCTTCATACATGATGCAGAGGTCTGCAAGTGGATTCTCTATTTCACACGCACAGGCTTTACTGTTACCAACAGGCTTATTAAAATTTTGTCCCCAGTCTGCAGGTCCAATCAGCACACCGCAGCAGTCGTGCTGCAAAAAAAGAGGAAATGGGGAGATGTGGAAAAAAGTGGTGATTTGCAGTTGGAGGAGAGTAGTGGAGGGAGCTGAAAGGAGCAACGAAGGAGAAATTTCCTTTCCTCTTTTCCCATGTGGAAGTTTTACCAAAGTGGTATGTCTCAAATACCCTTCACATTTCCATATCAGTTATAAAAATGTAAGCGCACAAGTTTAAAAAAAAAAGAAACCAACCAACCAACCAACCAAAAATGGAAAGAAGACCAGACTTTCAGTGTAAAATGCTCAAAAAACCATTAATGTACTATAAAGCTAGTAAGTCAGTGACAGAATGGAACTGGAACATGGAACAATGCTGGGCATAGTGTTTTTTGAGAATTAAGTCTTCTTTCTGCAGGTTATACTTGCAGAAGTTAGCAGCTCCAGTAACATCCACATTTCACATCTTGAAAAGCCAGGCTGAAAATGTAAAATTCAGGCACATAAAGCTCTGAAATCCAGAAAAATAACCACCTTGAATGATGATTAGCCCTTTAAATTAGAAATGGACTGAGGGGGCCAGGGGTCCATTTGGGGTTTGTGAAACCTAAACCAGGTGCAGTTTCACTTCATGTTCCACTTTATTCAAGCCACTAAAGCTCAGGGGTGCAGACTTGGGTTTGAGGTCCTTCCTCTTTTAAAAAGCAGCTGGAAATGTTCATGTAATTATGTATAAAAACAAAGGCCGTGGGACATAATAAAGCAATCCTGGTCTATTTAAAAATTAATACAGTAATTATGGGATTTTTCATTTTGCTCACCCTTCAATCATCTCTCCAGGGAGCTGCTTATGATATCAGAAGAAATAAGCTGGCTCAGAAGCAGAGGAGGTGGAATGGGGAACAGAAACAGAAGTAATATAAGCCACCCAAATACTGTTTCTTACTTCCTTTTCTTTCACACCAGCAGCCTTTAAAAATATAGGAATTCTTTAAGCCTACCCATCGAAGTCATCACCCATTAGGGACTAAAAAAAACATAGCAGCAAACTCTGTCAATGTATAGACACAGTGGGAGGGGCAAAGGTCTATACCATCAATGGTATCAGTGAGATTCAAGAGCATTCTCAGTGTGATACCCAGGAGTAAGCCGGCACAAAGTGTCCACCTTCTGTGGTCCTGCAGGTGGGGGAAGCCAGGACAGGTATAAGCAAAGTGAAAACAAACCTCCCTTTTACCGTATTTTCTTCCCCCCCTCTTACACAGTAAAGTGTGGCATTTGATGACTTTACAGCAATAGGGTATTCCAAATGAAATACACTCCTGAAGTTTTCCTTATCCCTGGGGTAATCTGGATAGATCCTATCTGGGATACAGTGAAGGAGCAATGTCCCTTCAGAAAGGAAAGCTGTTACAAAGGAGCAGGCAACCTCCTCATGAAAAAGCTTAGCTAATTGTCAGTCTCACTTGCATGCTGTTTATCCTTGCTCCGTTGCTTTTACAAACACCACTGCACACAGAAATCACTGCAGAAAGCCCATGTCATATCAAGAGAGCAGAAGCCCTTTGTGTTGTGTTTTAACCTGCATTTAAGTCAGACTCTTCCCCATCCCCAGGGAATGAATTTCAAATACTATGGCAGAGTAGCCATAACACGAAGCATAGATAAATGCTAGAGAGGGACCAGATAGCATCAACCCCTGCCCTCCATTACATTTTAATTACCCTTTTCTCAAACTGATGGAACTTCTCTTGAAACACTTCAGCTTCTTTTGTAGAGTTTTGCAATAAATACACAGTCTGCAGGAGAGTCTTGTTAAGGGATGTTTCAACCTGCAAATCCAAATATTTTATTAGGTTTTGGACTAGAAACAAAACTCTGGGAGGACATAAATGAAAATGCAGAATAATACTGTACCTGAGATTTGTATATTGCTCCTAAAATACCTCCTGTGACCTGAAGTATCAGGATCAGAAGCAGCCCAATAAAAAACTAGGAAGAAAACAAAAGAGGGAGAAAACTACAGTACTTTTGACCAAGATCATATAATTTCTTCTAAGTGAATGTTAAGCTTTCATGTGCTTGAATAACCATGTAGGTAGAATGAACTGAAGTTCCAGTCAGAGCTTTTCCAGTTACTCCTTCTTTGGCAATGAGAAAGGGGGGTACTCGAGACAGAGTGTGTTCAGCTGGTGGTCAAAACTAGGTGCACGCCACAGTAGTGGCATGATGGGCAGTGTGTAGGTGAGGTGTTGGGCAGGAGGACAGGCAGGACTTTCTAGGAGGACCAGCAAAGGGAATGTATGAAATTAAATGGGATAGGTATTGGGGGAGGACTACTGCAGGGAACTTGGTTGATGACTAGATGGGTGAAAAATCTAGTGACATGCCTGGGGCTCCCTGGACTTTGTCTTTTTCTTGATAAGACCACACCACCCGTCATTTTTTCTGCACTTAGAATTCAGAAGGGGCTCTAGCACAAGGTAAGCAATGAAAACATATGATCATAATAAAGCATCTGGTTAAACAAAAAGGTTTGATCCTACTTGCAAGGACCTTATCTGTCAAATGTAGCTTTGGCCTGCTAAAGGTAGACAACTGTTTTTCCTTCCTACCAGCAGCAGCATGCACCGGTTCTCCTTTATGGCACCACAGCACCCCAGAAAACCAAGGACCATAATGATGGTGCCCACGGCTATCAGCAGATCAGCCCCTGAAAACAGGCTGTGGTCTATATCAACCTCCTGAAAAGAGAGGGGAAAAAAATCTTTCAGCTACAAGAAGCTTCTCCTAAAAACATCTGTATCCTCCAAAACAAGAGAATTATTTCACAACTGATAAATATACTGATTAGCAACCATGGAGATATTCTGATCCATAAATAAACAAACCTCTAATGTCCCCTTCTTAAATGTTTCGTTGGGGAGCTCAGCAAAACCTGGCTTTTCTCAGTCTTTGTCTCTGCACAAGATGAAAGTCAAATTTACAGAGTAAATAAAGATCTCTTGTCTTTAAAGTGGGTTTCAGTTAGTTTTCAGTCGATGAATCTTTGCTTTTTACTGGAAGTAGCAAAATTGATTATCTTGAAATCTCTCCTACATTAACCAAATGTTAAAGAAACAAAACCTCTGTTTGTCATTAGAAGGCCAAGAACATACTCTGTGGCTGCTCCTCAGAGAACACTTCTGAGACCGATGCTGGATATACTAGAGAAATAGTGAGGTATATTTTCCAAACCAATTTTCTTTTTCTTCTTTTTAGGCATGATCTCTAATATTACTCTCAGAGATGAGGACTGTATTTTGATGTGTGGGACATTCAACTAAACAATTCATATACCTCAATATTATTAAATATCAAATTATTCAGTTCCCACAGGACTGACTAAGGCCAAAGGCCAAAACAGAGAAAATGTTCAAAGAATATTTTCCAGCGTGGCTGGTGCCAAGATTAGCAAAATGTCTGGAAGTTGTCACATTTATCTTCTGATGGAAATTGCAAAGGTATATAGACATGTATAATTTGAAGAATGTGTTGTTCTTTCCCTTTCCAAGTTGGACTGAACCCCCTGTTATTTATTCTTAGAAAGCTCTATTCATCTACAGCCAAATCCTTATGGTCTTACTCAGGCAAAACATACATTGCTTTTGAATGGGAACTTTGCCTGCCTAGAGGAAAAAAATGTGAGAAAATGCCTTCAATTTTTGTCTCTAATTCTTAATTTACAGTTTTGGGGGAGTACTAAGCATCACTTCAGGAAACCAGTTTGGGACACACTGAGGTATGCTTTTCTGAATAAGAAATGTCTCAAAAAGTAAGAAAGGATAATAGAGGCTATGATTTTCCGAGCTCCCTTGTACCATCTGAGCCATCATACTAGAGATGGTCAACTCGTAAGTATGGCAATTTTAGCCTGTTGTAAAATGTTGCCTGAGGAGCGAAAGTTGTCCTTCTTCTTCCACAGCAGAGAATGGCAGAGGTCTCCCCAGTGACCTAATCTGACCTAATTTACCCCATGGCACAACGTCATCATGAACTGAGTTCTGCTGTATCCATCCTCTGCCAGACATCTGGGATTGGCTAAGAGCAACAGTGCCATCAGCCAAATGGCAAGAAATATATAAAGCTATCTTCTTATCTCCACCATCTTTTTATTTCCAGATGGGAAAATAGTGACTTAAAAATTACTGTTCTTAATTGACGGACTGCAGTAGGGCAGCAGAGGAGTGAGCGATCTGAAGATTTGCAACTTAAACTATACTAAAGGCTCAATCTGAAAGCTGAATAAAAATGCCCTTTTTTTTCACACCTATCCTTTTTTTCACTTCTATGAAAGAAAAGAAAGCCTTTTTGGAAATAGAAGCATGCAAATTAAATTTTCAAATTCATTTACATTTCTATAGCCCAAACTCACAAGAAGAAATATACTCCTTAAAACTTAAAAGAGTCAGATTGTTCTTCCTGTTAGTGCAGCAAAGCACCGACATACAAAGATTGCAGAGTGCCTTTCAGAGAAGCACCCACAAGCTGTGAGATCAGCTTCGCTCAAGGATGGCGGAAAACACGCTGCGAGCCAGAGGCCAGCGCTCTGGGACCACATTCAGCAAAAGGCTGGCAGGGCCCACAGGGCCAAAGGGCCTTTGCACTGACAGGACTAGCCTCTGCTGCACGTCTGCAGGATCAAGGGCTCCTCAAATTTGTATTTTTCCTAGCTTTGCAGAAAAGGAAATTCATAAAGTCTGAAGTAATTTAATAACCCAGATAAAATCCAGGAGGCGAACTCAGAGGCTTTCTTCTCCCCCCTCCAGGAGGGCTGTTGGGACATTTTAATCCTAACTAAAGATTTTTGGGTCTCTAAATCTCTTTCTGTATAAATATGAGGGAGAAAGGATACGGTATTTTTAAGGAGCCACCGAAAATAGAAGGGAAAAATCCTTGCTCCCTTTCAAAGTTGCAATTGCTGGGGAAATAAGAATTGCATTATTGAAGATAGTGAGAAAGGTAAAAATATGTCCTACAAACACATAACCTAGTAACCCTAGGAATATTTATGACTGTACTATTCTAATAGGGCGAGGCATCAAAAAGTCTAGGAGCTGTATGGCTCCTTGTTACTCTCTATAACTGAAATCAATAACAAAACCATCATCAGTTTTCATTAGGGAAGAGAGATACCCTTTTTCCAACAGAAATCTGTGAGAACCTACATTTATAACACTAGAAGAGATCTCTTGTAGTCACATGTCTGTGCTCACTTTATCTGACTACCTGCACCATCTTGTTTAATCTTAAACATCATAAAATGCATGAATCTAAACCACCTCGACAAAAGCATAACGAATTTGGGGAAATGCAAATGGGAACTGAAAGTGCATGCAGTAGCTTCCGTATTTTACACGGTTCTGGTATGACTGTATACATTTACCTCCTGAGCAGCTTCGCTGATATGTATCCATAAAGAGACTCCCAAAATCACGACACCACACACCTGCAGGAGAAAATAAAGAATATTTAGAAAGATCAGCAATTTTAGATTAACGGTCAGAATCCAAATTGTACCAGATGCTGGCCAAAATTCTGAAATCATTTGTTTGGCAAAATGAAAGACATGTGAATTGTCGGAGCATAGAATATTGATTCATTTCCAGGAAACTTCATAAGGGGAGTTAAATCTTCAGTTATGCACCAAATCCCTGACGTTTCTACCTCAGAGGGCTCTGCCTTTCCTTGATGATTTATACATGTGGTTGGGAAGCATACAGAAATTCTGTCAGATGAGAGAGGAATATAAATTTCCATAGTATGTATATAACATGACTGTAAAGAATGTTGTTTCTTGTATAATGGAAACACATGAGATTTGATAAGGGATGTTGGTATAAATATTGTTTTTAGTATTATTCGGGACACATATCTAGAGACATATTCTCTATGGTTAAATTATCAAGAAAAGTTCTAAATACAGTCTTTCTGCTGTTTTTATTGCAGCAATATCTGGCTATCTCCAATCCTAAGATTATTCCTCCAATAAAAATGTCTATTGTGATAGTTATTATTTCCATTACATTTTTACAGAAAAAAAAGTCATGTACATATGAAAGTTAAAGTCAGGAAAGATGAATCCCAGACACGTTCCCTAATCAGTAGTCGTGCTCTTGTTTTGTTGATCCTTGAGGTACCACTCCACTATGCACCAGCCACTCTATTCCTAACCTCACTAATGATGATTCTCACACAGAGTTTCTCTTTATTAAGTGTTGGAGACAGATAGTTAAGAGGCTAAACAGGTGTAAGAATTGTGCCTACTGAGAGGACTGATAGGAAAGAGACATCACTGAGGACCAAAGCCTTGTCAGATTTAGAATTATCTTTCTGTAATTCATTAATACTCAAGTCATATATGGCCCTGAAATGTTTTATGACCTTCCCATGAAGACTGGGACTACTCCTAACCTTTTAAAATTGAAAGAGCTATTTCTATATGTTTTAGATAATTTTTCTTTAAAAAAATGCTTTCCCCACAAAAGGTTTCATATAATATTCAGCATCAAAGACCATAACGACTTTAGCAGATTATTTAATATGGAACAGAGCCAGCACTCAAACATGAGTACCACACATTTTCCTGCTCTAAGTAAAGCTTCTATAAGTACATTTTAAACATGAAAAGGAAAGTTGTACAATCGATGACAGCTACATCATGTTATCAAATTTAACTGGAACTCCCCACTGAAATCTTCCGAATCCCACTGAATCTGTCTAGAAACTGATGGTATCATATGACTCCATATTTGGGTCCTGTTCAGCAGCACTATGTGAGCCATGTGGCCATGCACCAGACAACATGGGCTCACTAATGTGAAAATTTCCACTGAAGCGGCTATTGCTATAAATCCAAAGAGAATTTGGCCCACTGCCTTATTTGTTATATAGAGCCTCCCATAAAACACAGCACAGTAGTAGAAGTAAATGTAGCTGAATGTACAGGAACTCACCAATCAGATGGAAATGCTGTAATATTTATTTCCTCCATTCAAAAAAGAAATCTAATTTATGAATCAAAATTTCTAGTGAGGTGTATATATTTTAATTATTAAAATAGAGTTGGTTTAGACTGAATAAAAATGTTCCATTTCAGTAAAATCTTAATGTTTCTGTGTATTTTCATAATATACAAAGTATACAAGAACTCGCACAGTGTAGTTTTGAAATAACAAATCAAAACGGTCCGTTCCCAAAGAGTCCAAGCAGAACATTTCAAGTTTGCTGGAATACTCCATTCTAATTAAGTTTTCTTAAAATAAAGTTCTGACTAAAGAAACTTTCATTTCAGGAAACTGTTTCATTTTTAATGAACCAGGATTTTCCAGGGGAATAAAAACAGCTCCTTTGAAAAGGTCCTCACCTGTTTTCTCTAAACTGGATATCTATTGAAGTTTTGTCTCAACCTTTGACCAAGAATCAGTGACCTCATCATGGTCTCATAAATTGACCAGGAACAGGACTGTTGTCCCTCAAATTCAATAGGTAAGTCTCTTCTCAAGCCCTTCAGTCTCAGTGTGAAGAAATACAGCCTACTACCTCAGATGAGCCTGCCGTGACTCCAGACCTGCAGTATATCAAGACTACTTTTCAGACATGGGAATACCAAACTTCTGGGGAATTCCCTCCACTGGCACACACATTTTAAGGAACCAGTTTAAGGGTATCAGGAGGACCTTTATACCAGGTTGCTTCTGTTTGGAAAAACATTTGACTGGAATATTTCTTTGAGATACCCAAAATCAACAGTGTTAAGAAGGTCCTAAAAGAATGTGGTCTGTGGCTTAGCATTACCTGCTAAGTTTGTGTTGCTACTTTTGGGGACCGAGAGGTTCACTTTCTTGCCTGATGTAAGGTACAGGGAAGGAGCCACTTTGGTTGTAGATGGGACTGCAAGTCTGGTATTAACAACTGATCAAAGACTGCCCTGTCACTAGTCAGGTTGCCTCAAACTATGGATCACACATCAACATTTAGTGGAAAAAAAAAGGAATTCTACATTTTTGCATGATATGGAGGAGCTGACAGAATGAGGGCAGCAGATGTCCTGCAAATTCTGATGAAAGGAAAAAGGAAAAAGCTGAACTTTCAGGTTTAATGCACAAAACTGACTTAAGGACTATTACAAGCTCCACATCGGCACCCAGCTCCAAAGCACAGATCTTCAAATCTTTGGATCTTTTTTTCACCAAACTGAGAGGATACAAAACTCTATGGACATGCTAGAGTCCAGCAAAGGGCTGTAGATTCCCTAGGGACAAATGTCAGTTAAGGGATGAGGCAAAGGGTAGGAAAGCCAGAGCTACTTAGCAGAGCTATGTTAGACTGTTCTAGGGCTTACACACTTAGGGCTATGGCCTAAAAGCTGCTTAGAAAAAGGCAGCAGAAGGCTGGAACGGCCATTCCCGAGTCCCCTAAAAAAGGGCACTCCCAGAGAAATTGCAAAGGGCTTAAAATGAAAGGATGCCAGGTAAATATGCAGCTGCTGCTGTTGTCTAGTTAAGGTTAAAGTCACCTTCATTTCCCACTGTCAGCTTACTTTTCCCCTTGCCAACTGCCTGGTGCATCAGGGAGAACAGCTGTAAAGACATCACTGTTCCCTGTACTTTAGCAATTTAATGATTTCCAGGAACTAAGAGAGGGGAATGTGAATCAAAGAATTCAGTTTCACTGTACTCT
This sequence comes from Tringa tobata, assembly GCA_033628505.1. Classification (NCBI taxonomy): domain Eukaryota; kingdom Metazoa; phylum Chordata; class Aves; order Charadriiformes; family Scolopacidae; genus Tringa; species Tringa tobata. Next base: position 3,105,751 of record JAHREE010000122.1, read on the forward strand.
GTTGGCACATATTCCTGTTGGTGCTATGTCTATTCTTCCCTGTCTCAGTAGTGCTAAGCCCCTTCCTTTAAAATAAGTAACCATAGCTGCATTCCTGTCCTCTGTCCTACTCGCCAGTCACATGCACAGCAAATGCTCTCGGTATAGAGTATGGATTTTTCCTGCCTTTGGCATAAAGACAGGTTAGGGAGGTTTGTTCGACACCTGCTTATTTCCTGAGTTTTCAAGATGCACACACACACCCGGTCCCAGGATGCATCCTGAGTTCTCTCCTAGGAAACCCCTGCTGTCACCGGGGGCTTAGGCGCGGACAGTGTTCACATGTTCGCTCCAGAAGTAGTTTGGAGCTTTTCTAATGCTAGTTGGAGACATTTGCCTATGTTTTATCTTACAGCAAATACAGATGAATGTGAACAGGAAAAACTTCCTGAGGGGCAGGAATTCTAAGTCAGAGACGTACGGGCTCTTTTAAGCACCATTGCAGAAAAAAATTCCAACACAGATGTCAAATATCTTCAATTTGCCTTGGTGGAAGTGGAGGAAGAAGAAGGGGGAGGCAGCCCAAACCATCACTATCCTGTTAGGAATTTCTTTGTGAGGTCCAAAGCAATCAAAGAGTGTTGCTAATTCTTCTCATTTTGGCAAGCCACAAATTCTCCAAGACTACTGTTTGTGGTCCCTTTTGAACGGTATCACCTTTTCACTCAAAAAAAACCCCTTGAGGCGAAGCCCATAATGTGGCTAGTAGTTCCGCTTCTGGTTTCAGTGAACCTCTGGTGAACCTGACAAATCTCTGTCGGGAAAGCTGACAGTGTGGTTGAACCATGAGAGAAAAATTCTTTAACTCAAACCTTTCCCGAGTTTCCAGGACCTGGAATTCTTGCAAACCAGCTCAGATGTGATAAATAGCCAAACAGCCTTCAAACGACAACCAGAAACCTGCTTGCTGCCCTGTGCCATATCTGCCTAGATACAGATATTGGCAGTACTGCCAGCCTATACTATTTTACAACCGTTTACTGTCCACCATCAGAAACTAATTATGACATTGAATGTAAAGCAAAGAACCACAAAGAAGGACATGCAAACCATTTATCAATTAGGAGGCTAAAAATACAAGTGGATTTTCCATATCTTCTGTTGCAACTGCATTTTCAGGCTTATGCCCTTTGGGTGCAAGCAGCAGACAATAAAAGCAAGAGAATGATGCATTGTAAGTGGAGAGTCTGTTATCTTCTGACTGAAATGAGTGATGTCCCCAGACACGAGGGGCACACTATGGGCAGGGAGACAGAATCCTGGCTGGTGTACTTTTGAATGCGGAGGGAAAGCAATTTGGAAGGAAAAAGACAAAGGGAAGGGCAAAAGTTAAACACATTCTCCCCTACCTCATTTAGATTCACACTCTGTTTCCACTTATGCTCTATTTTCTTTACAGTTTCTTCAACTACAGCATTCAGATAATGTCGAACACATTTCATGCAACACTAGTAACAATTTAAACACCAACTTACCCAAAAGAAGAAGTTGAAGATGAACATGCAGTACTTCATGCAGCTGTTTACAGCCGCCATTTTCAACACGCTGAGGCAAAAACAAGCACTGCAGAAGAAGCTGTCCTAGGAGTCTGACCTTGACAGAAAAGTTGTTCCTCTTTCTTCAGTAAAACTCTCAGACCACGTCAAATACACTGTGCTCTGCTCCTAAAAGCAAAAATTGTGGCCAAGGCATCAAGAGTTATTTAAATAGTTCCTATACCATAGGTAAATATTAACCAAAGCATTGGGGAAGCACTACCAGGTGTTATCATTGGGTCTCCAGACTCATATTGAGCCTTTGTGATTTGTACTTTTCTACAGTCCTATTAGTCTTGTCCTACACCTCGAAAGTACATAGATAGTGCAGCAAAAGCCATAGTTTCAAGAGAAAGAGAAGTGAGAATAAAAATATTTTACAGACCTGCTTTAAATAGATGGAAAGGATTGCATTTCATAGTGCTTTTAATTTACAGGGTTTACTCCTTCATTGTGCACATTGCCAACATTCACTCAGTCGTGCTCACCCTCCCACTGCAAATATTCAACTGGAATTAAGGGAAGGGTCTGTGTTACCCCTGCAGAGGAGGGGTAAGGACTCTGCCGCCATTTTCTCCCTCCCGGTGCCTGCTTCAGACCCTTTTCCTCTTCCCTCACCAAATCTGGACCCCGGGAACCCGAGCACTGTGCTGCACAAATCGTCCTGCTGTGCAGGTTTCCAGAAGTACTGTGAGCCCCAGCACAGCAGTCACGGTTCTGGCGTCAGATTCCAGATACCTCTCCACAACAGGAGCCAGATTCAGCCTGGAAGACAGGACAATAAACCTGTTTCATTAGTTTTCTTTTATGTCTTGTTTGTTTTCTCTTGTGCTCCACAAACTAGGAATCCTGAGAGGAAAATAAAGGTATAATTCCTCTGCTTTTGCTATCAGGCCATTTTCTGGAGAAGCCCTGTATACCACTCCTTGGAGGGATGAGGGTCAGAGACAGGTTGCCCCAGGTTGATCATAAAAAAAGCTTTGTTTTGCAGGTGAGTGCAAAGGATTTAAATAAGAGAGATTAAGGATGTGCCAGACTGAACTGATTTATGAAGCCTCCTTATCCCAAGCCCATTTTTCAGATATCACTGTCAGTTCACATTCTCCAATTTGGCTGTCTGCTTTTGAACAAAAACGTGAAGTGCTAGTATATAACACACCTGTAGATGGTGACAAAAAGGTGTAACTTAGAGCCTGGCTTTTATAGGATCCACCCAAAAAAAATAAATCTACTCTACATTGAAGCGAACTTCCTCTTGGTGCTCTCTAAACCAGCTTTTAATGAAGGTGTGATGTTGTAATCTCTCCATTCACTTTCACTAACTGTATTTAAATATTTAAATAGACACAACCATTCCACTTTTATGAGTGGCCCTATACCTGCCTTTGACTTTCTGTGCTCCTTTCTGGAGTAATACTCTGTTTTCTAACTCTGGGAGATCGGCGGTCTGACTAGCTTATTTCGCAATATCCACCCTGAATCTGAGAATGTTCCTAAAAATAATTGCGCTCATGAAATACAGATTTTGTAAGGATTGAGAGAAACAACTGCGTGGTATGGTTTAGATCTAAAGCACTCAACAAATAAGTAAGTTGAGAAATGTGGGTGTCTTTATGGAGGGATGCCATAGCCACAGATGAATCATGAAAAAATTTTAAAGGGCCATATAAAATTCTATGAAAAGGGCCATGAAGGGTAATAAGAGAATCACAGATGACACAGAATTAGAGAGATAAGTCTGCAATCAGACCATGCAATTGCAGTAAACTAAGCGGAGTTTGGAAACAGCATTTTGTACCAAAACCTACACAGCTATATAACTTCACGGGCAATAGATACTTATTAAAGAAGACTTGAGCTGCAGCGCTGCTGTCTGTGGGATGCTCAGCCAGAGACGTCGAGTGAAACTGTGCTGGGGCAGTGATAACATAGAAAGTGTGTGAGAGCATTCACACGCTGGCCCTTCCTAAAAGGCTAGTGTGCAAGGACTTTGCACACTCAAGGCTCCCTCTTTGCCTCGTCGCATTCCTTCACAGCACTCTTGGATTTTGGGAAAGTGGAGGTCTGTGCCAACAATGCCCCAGAATGACTCCTGGAGTGATGGACAGTCCCGGGCTGTTGGAGGACCCCAGGCCTGTTGGGGGCAGAGAGCTCCACAGCATCTCTGGACCCTTCCTCAGCCTCCAGCCTCGGGAGGTGCAGCTGAGTTTCTTGTTCAGTCTAGGAAATTTAAACAGCTGAAGATAGATATGATTTAGATCTGAAGCCTGTTTTCATTACAATTTCATACTTATGGCTGTGGATGTTGAAGAAGTTTGCCAGAACTTCTGGGATTCTATTTTACTTTTTTTTTTTTTTTTCAGATATGCCTATTGAACCTTAACCGCAAGTCCTGTTAAGATCCCAGTTCTTCCTAAACCTTGAAAAATCTACTTGCATTTTGCATGTTTACTGAAATCTTGGAAAAAGCAAAAGTAGACTTTCCTAGAACCTGATAGATGCTCCTTTTCTAAGATGCCAAATAGAAAATAATGTCAAAGTTACATGCATTTGCTAGAGGGTTTCCAACATGTTAAATATGGCTCCTGAATAGAAACTCCATATGTGAATTTACTGTAATTCCTACATGTTTCATATCTATCTTTAATGGTATCCAAAGTAAAAATATGTCATCTAAGATTAAAAGCAAACAAGCAGTTTCCATTAAGTGACAGATTTTCAGGTTAACTCTTCTATGAGAGTTGACGAATTCTTGTTTCCTGGCTACAGAGTGCTTTTTTATGCGTCTTGGAGAAGAGGAAAGCCACAAGTATGACACAGATTACGTTTGCATTTGTACCTACAAGTATGAAGGTCATGCAGATAATTGCAGAGGCTTGTGGATGACAGCAATGGCATGAGAAATTTCACTGCTCTTTGGCTGCATGTGAAATCGCTCCCATTACCCCTCCAGTAACTGTTCAGACGGTCAGCTATGCCCAACCAATAACACAGCCTGTGCCACAGACTGCTCAAAAGCACTTTAGCCAGTAAAGAAGCTGTAAAACCCCATTCACTTACAGCTCCTCCTCAGCGATTAGGAGGTTTATGAGCGCGCAGCCTGGGCGCCGCGCAGGGTGGGAGCCCCTGCCGCAGCACACACAGCTCCCCACAGCAACAGGGGAGCTATGACGACACAATGACTTTGCCCGCTGTGTCACACACAGAACCAGAGAGGGAGAGGCATATTTTGGCAGAAAAAAAATGCCACTCCACCTGTAATGAACCTGGAGTAAAGCATCTCCCCTTTAACACTTCCCAAGCAGCTGCAGTAGGCTTCATAATGCTTTTATCTTCCTTCTCCTCTGAGCATTTCCTCACTTTGAGTCTTTTTCCTCTTTTCTTACGACTCCTGTTTCCCCTTGTGAGGTGGCTCTCCACGGTCAGATGGTGGCCAAGGCCTCCTATCAGATGATTCACTGCATACCCAGTCACAAGATCCGCTCTGGACTTGAAAAACTGGTTTCTCCTGGGTAGCAATGGGCTCTTTGAACAGTGGGATGCGGATAGCGGATAATAGAAGTTTGTGTGCTGTTGGAATTTCTGCTCAGTGCAGTGATAAACAGAGCAGAGAAGTCGGGTAAGAACCGTATTCAGTGTGGCACTTGCAACCTCCCAGAGATCAGTAGATTACTGGATCTGCTGAATTGGTAGGCACAGCCTCTATAAGCTGTGCAGAAATAGATCTCAGGCTGTCACAGCATTCATCCTTCAGCCAAAGGGACACTTCACCTCTTGCAACCTCACCGCTTGCCTTGAGGTCTCTACTCAATGCAAGTTTCTGAGTTTCCTGATTAAACTCCTGCCTAAACAGTACTGCAAAGTACAAGAGCTTTTTCATACTCCCACAGTAAGTTGCTCACCCATGATGCCATCAGCCTCGAGAGCATTTTGGCACTCGTCTTACAGGGGATCGCTGCCTAAAGAAGATATGTTTGCAGTCCAAACACCTTCAAGCCAGTGGGAAATGGGAGCATCTGGTTTTGTCCTTGAAAGTATTTGCAGGTCTGGGTCTGAAGGAGATTGCAGTCAGTCCGCTACACCTCATGGCTTGGGTTCAACCTTAGCAAATGGACCTTACTATAATACTATAATAGCTAGTAACATTTCAGTTGTAATGCTGAAGTATACTCCCATTTCTGAGTCTTAGCAAAATGCTACAGTGTCCTAAGAGGTCTTATTTATGGAGATTTATTTTGTGTTGGAATGTATGTGGCACTGACACGGCTGCCCAGTTTGTGCCCGGTGTACATGGGATGGAATGCCTGTGTTCCACCAGATCCTGGGCAGAATGAACCCCATCCCCGCCAGAACCAGGACAGCCTTCTGCCATTTTCATGATTTTGGGTGGCTGACTTGTGATCCACAGTACTATAAGGAGATAAACTTTTTGCAAGCTTCTGTGCCTTGCATGGCTCAGATATGTCTCATTGAGCCCATGGCTGGTCCTGCGACTGACCATGTGAAAAAGAACGAGAGTATTTTCAATCAGTGTTAGGCATGTATATGGCTGGCTGAGCCAGCTCTCTAGGGTGCCTTAACAGCTTTTGAAGAGGAATGGGGACTGCTAGGGAGTGATTTAGCTCATCCTAAAATATGCATGAGAACAGGCCAGGTGAGCTGCATCTATGTTTCACAGCAGACCCTTTCTGCTCTAAAGGTAGAACATGCTCCTTTCCCTTTTAGGACTCCTTTACTTTGTTAGAGTGATGAAAAAAAATATGCAAAAATAAAAAGGAAACGAGGCTCTGGCCTCAGTATTTAGCACTGTGGGCACATCTATGCAGTTTTTGCCATGAGATGGCTTTGCCCTGACCCAACTCAAAGGTGGGCAGGTGCCTTAGCACAGTGTGCAGCCCAAAGCAGCAAGCCCAGTCTCTCAGAGGCACTGATTTGTTGCAGCTCTCCTGTGCTGCAACAGACCCCAGAACCACCCCAGTTCCGCCACAGAACGAGCCAGAATCCACCCAGAAAGCAGTCCAGTGTGGTCCCTCAGTGACTGCTACTGATTTTTCTCCTTTCTTTTCTCCCTCCTACTGTGTCTCAGAGCAGGATCTGGAGCCTCTTCCTTTCCTATGGGCTATATGAGCGAACTGGGCTTCTGTTAGTGTCAAACTGGGAATTGATTTCTTGCCTATTAGGGCTTTTATTTTCACTTTGAAATAATAGGTGTTTGTAGCCATTAACAATGTAAACCCTTCTTTCCTGATGAGTATGTTCCTCTGCACTCCAGCCAATAAAAATGTAAAATCTATATAAAAGATACAGCCCAACACACGAGTTGGTGAGCAACCCAGCTTGGAAGAGGCAGTGGTCTGACCATCAAAACAAACCTAGGTGTCCCAGTCACGTCTAGGAGCAGGCAAATCCTGTCGTGTCCCATGCCACTCCCCAGCTCTGGAGTGGGAAATGTATAGCTGGATTAACCTGGTGCTCTCCCCTCTTCATGAGGCCTGGAGAAAGGTAGCGGGGGTCTATAGTACCCCTCGTCCCAGAACAGGCTCTCAGAGGGGGACTCCTGTGGCCAAGGTGAGCATGTTGGCTGTGGGGATGTTGGTGAGAAGTGCTTCGTGTCCTCCTCCTGACCACACTTTTCTCGTTAGCACTAGAAAACTAGGCCCTAGGGAGGGAGTTTAAATGGGGATATGTCTCCACAAAAGGATCCTGTTCTGACAAAAGAGTTTCATCAGAAAATCCCCAGCCAGCTCTGTGCTGAACTCCTGTCCAGGCACTCCATGGCCTGGCGCCAACATCACTCATATGTTCCTGCTTTAGCAAGGTCTAGTGTCTCAAACACTCTCACTTTCCCTAAAGCAACAGCTCTTCCACCAGAAAACAAGCCTCATGCAGCAGGTCTGCTTGTGATCCACTCTCCCTCCCAAAGGATGCAGCCTCCTCTTCCCATGCACCACCACTTCTCTTCTAAGCCTTTCATCTGAAAACTCTCTGAAATACGTATTTGATATCTGGCTCGTATTAAACCCAAAGAAGCCCTTTAGTACAAATAAACTCACATACCTAATCCACGTACTTCTCTTTTCACCTTCCCTGCCTCCCCAGACCTTTTCATTTACTGCTAGCCTTCTTGCCTGTTTTACATCCTTTTTGCTCATTTTTGTACGTCATGAACTTAAGCTGTTCTTTTATGTCAGGGCTTATGTCAGGGATTTCCTATTTCCCAGTGCCTGGTCAGGATTCATTTAAACTAAGTTTAAAATATTTTGCTGGTTTCAAAATGAATTCATCATGGATTAACATGATAATCAGTGTCAGTAAGGGTTTCACTATCTAGCCTGTAAGTATAATATTAAGCTTAACTTCATTTAAAAAATGCTTGCTTAATATGATCCCTGTAGTTTTGTATTATGTAGGCAGGGCTTAATTTATGGGAGCTGTTACTAACATAGGAGGTGGTATTTTTGACCCTTGGCATTTTCAGCATATCTTGAAACTGTCTGTGCCACAGATTGCTGTGAAGAAAGATGCCTTAAAATATAGAGAACAGCTTTTGTTAATGACAAATCAAAGCACTTTCGGTGCTTCTTTAGAATATCATCTTCTTTCTCAGGCAAGAGGGAGCTGATCTGGGAGTTTTTCTCCTGGAAAAGCACACGCATATTTCATATTCAGGTTTAAACACCGGGAACTTGATTCTGATTTTGTTTATGCCCATGTAAATCAGAAGAAGCTTATAAGGCAAGTCACTGTCAGTACAGATTAGAAATGATATATCTAACCTTCCTCCCTGCCCTAATTTTTCCAAGGGAAAAAGAATAAACCTGCCAGAAAAATGTAACACTTTCACTCTGAATCTTCCCTGCTGCCCTACAGCCGTGGGTGGGAAATGTCCCAAATGATATGACACCCAGACAGGTATATAGTTATTTTGAGATGCAAAAATCAGGTACTTAGAAAATGGGAACCAGGTTATTCTGTTGTTGTTTGATAGACATCAGTTATGTAACTATAATTATATTATTCCCTATAAAGATACTTTCTTAATGGCTTATATAAAAACTCTACATAATATGGGCAGGCAGACAGGCAGGCAATGTGGTCACCAGTTATGTTTAGAATTAGTACACGGGAAGTACATAACATCTGTCATGAAATTTTTCTCAAAAAATGCAGATTTGATATTTATTTTGACAAGGGTATTTCTTCAATTTCAGAATAATATGACACTCAATCCCCACTTTCACTGAGGCATACTTCTGTTTGGCAAAGTAAGTAAACACATACAAAAATTAAGAAAAAAGTATAAGTAAGCAAGCTCTGGCTTTCAACATTATTAATTCCTTAAGTCTCGTTCAGGGTAAAACATGCATACTCTGAAAGTGGAATGGGAGCTTCTTTATTTTTCTGTGGTTGCTGTAGACAAACCGATACTATCAAAATAGCTACACAGCAAGTGAACTACAGGCTTCACAAGCCCCTGAAACTCAGAGATCCTCGGAGACTACTCTACCACATGTGTATAGTCTTTTCACAGTCCAGAGAGGAGATTCCATCAATCCTCATCTGGCCACTGACCTTCACAATCCCACTGACATTAAACTTTGCTGCTCTGCAGCGCTCTGTGGACACTGGGGTCTTTTCTGAGTCAGAGAGTTGTATTGCTTTTTCAGTTTAATCCCCTCACACACAAACCTTTCATTTCTGCCCCTGAGTGCTGTTTTTTAAAAAGCTTGAATATGAAAATTCTATCATTTGCAGACTATAAACATTTGCTGAAAAAGCTTGCATTTTCATTCCCACTCATCTTTGTCCCACAAGTGCTATTCATTTATCCCCTCTATACATAAAAAGGCTCTTTTCTTTCCAAAAGTTTTTTCTGTAGCTGAAAGGACAGGAAGAGAACTGAAGAGTATTACTGAAAACTTTATAGTAACTACCAAATAGCAGAGTTAGCGGCTTTACCTACTGGCAATGATCCAGATTTATAACTTGCACATATGCAATTCACATTTGTACTAAAAACTAATTTCCTACTGAAGCCATTGAAGAAAGATGCCGTAAAGAACCCGGTCCTCAGAAAAACTAAGAAGCCCATGCTGAGGGACTGTCAGCCTCCCAAGACTGTAATCAGAGCTGAGAGTGCTGAACTGCTTTCAGAGGAATCTCAGTACCATCCAGCGCTAAGCTCCAAATGTTAACCACTACCGTAAAAATAGCTCCCCTTTTTTCAGCTTTCACAAGTTTTCTGGGATTACCTCTCTCTGAACAGACAAGTACATGGAGCAAGGATACTCTTGGCTGTTGCATAAAGATGATTCTCTTCAATGCTGCAAGAAGCGTCCAAAAACCCTCCTTTACTCACGTAGAAAGAAAGAAGACGCACACTGGAACATACCCAGGGCTTTTGTATCTACAGAAGTTCTTCTAAGAATAAAGACCAGCTCAGGCTTTTGGAGGCCACGATGTACTTCCTTGCTCTCTGACCCCCTTGACTCATTCTGTGTCAAACAGTACGACACCAGAAGGGATGAGCTTCTGAAGACCAGCCTCTGATTGTCACCATCCATGAAGGATTTCAAAGCTCTGCACACAGTTTATCCTAGAGCCAACTCTGAAACTTTAAAAACCTCCTCTGCAGGGCCAGGGAAGACAATCTTTATGGAGCTACCAATGCAACACCTCAAGCCAAAATTTAGTAAACTTCCTATTTTATGTTATCAGAGTTGCTATGAGAAATACTTGCCCCTGTGAAAGCATTTGGCCAAGCCAAAGCCAAATCTTGAGCAACCGTGCTTCTACCCATGGCATGAGCCAGCAGAGCTTACAGGAAGAGTGAACTAAAATCAATGCAAATGATGAAAATCTAGTTTTAATTTAAAATAGACTCTATACAATATATAACATTTAAAACAGAGGTAGAAATGCTGAAAGGAAGAAGAGTAAAAACTTCATGGCTAAAAGTGAAACAGGATCGTTTTCATGTCATGCCTCCTTTGAGCACAATCACCCTAGTTCTTAATTTTAAATTATAAAAGACACTTTTCCATTAAGCTGTAAGCTCCCCATCAGCATATAGTTAGGCTTTGTGTCTTCTCTTTGCTAAACCATTTGCTATCTCAAAGTGAAGAATTTCTTCCTTTGTCATGTCCGTAGATGAGATTAACAAGCACACACACTTTATACACTTCATTAATCCTAGTGATGATTCATGCACATGGGGGTCATACTCTAATCCAAGTCAGACCTCTAAAAATACTTGACCTCCAGATGGTTGTGCTGACTGCTGTAGCTAAGAGCAGAGTTTGGACACATTGTCTTTCTTTTCATAGCACTGTAGTACAGATTAAATATATTCAAACTATCCTTATAAAAGGCATGTTTAACAGTGTGCTGACTATACATAAAAAAGGTCGTTTGGGCAAGGATTTTGATTAGTCTAAGATTTAGTTGAAAGTCTGGCACCATTGCATGTTGCTCTTGAAAGAGTCTTTGGGTACTAAAAATAAGGCATAACCACAGTGCTGCAAACAGTAAGCTTGTTGTCAAAAGATGCCATAGACAGTGGGAGCATCCTCCAGGATGCACACTGCTGGCTGCACAGGACCACGCTCCAGGGTGCCTGAGGTCTCTGGAAGGGGTACCAATGAAATACTACAACCAAACAGAAATGTTGTGTGAATCTAATCACTATTTAACTGTGCTTGGGTTCAGCTCCACACTTGTTTTTTTAAGACTTTTAGTTCTTTATGAAAAGTTAAACTTATTCCCAGACCTGAATGGCTTCCTCTCCTGTCCTTTTTCCCCATCACACAGAAATCAGATCTCTGCATCTCAGTGCTGCTATTTTGGTTTATTTATTCTAACCACTGCACTACTCCAAATTTATTCCATGATAGCCACCTATAATTCCCTGTCATGAAGCTATTTCTTTTCGAGAATTTATAAATAGGATTCCTTTCACTTAATTGCAGTCACTTAAAAGGTAAGTCTGTAATTTAAGTTACTTTTCCAACCTGAAGGAGATCCATCCCAAGTATATAAAACAGGTGAGATGGCTTATTGTTGGCAAGTATTTATCTCTCTTTTCCGAGTATAGAGAGAATTGAAAAGATTAGCTCAGATTATGCACCAGATTTAGGAAGCTAATATTAAAGGAAAGAGATATTACCCTAAGAGCTTTCTATCTGTGTAAGAAGTTAAATGTTCTGTGCTGCACGCAGCATACCGTAAAGCAAAGTCTGCTGGCTTTACCCAGAGGTAAGATATATAGCTATTTTCCAGCCTGTTGGATTACTTAGAAAATGTTTACTTGTCCCATGAAGTCTGTTAATCATATGCATAAAGGATCAGATTCTTACCTGGTGTAAATGGGAATAACGTTCATTCAAAAGAGTTCAAAATTGGGCTCAATAGCAGAAAGAACATATCACAGGCCATTAACTCCTCCTGAGACTATTGAAAAGGAATTCATCAGATCAGAATAGATGTAGGAAGTTTAATATCTTCCACAATGATCCATCTGATTTATTTCCTCATAAAACCTGTCAACGATGGCAAAAAAGAAAAAAAAATCACAGAGGTCAAAAGCTGTTCTCTCAAACCCCATCTGCATCACAGTTTCAATAGATGTTGCTGTTAAATGTGGTGGATTCTACTTCACTTCAAGCATTTAAATTAAATCTGAATACCTTTCTGAAAAGATATGCTATAGATCAAAGAAATGCATTGAGCCTGGAGCAAAAAAGAATGAGTGGGTTTCTATGGGCTGTATTACATTAGAGTTCAGAATAGATGAACTTAATGCTCTCTCCTCACCTGAACATATGAATCCGGTCTCATTTAGCTAGACAGTACTTCACTGCCATAGATATGCTGATTTCATGAGCTATAAAAATACAACTAATTTAAGAAACTGGCCTTTGAGCTCAGTGAGTACTCCTGAGTCACATAAACCAGTCTCTTGTTATTGCAGACATCATATTATATCTATTTTTATCAACTTCCATTTTAGCAGTTTGTTTTCTTCACTTCCTCTACTCCCGTTGCTCTACTGGTTAGGAAAGTTCTTCTAATTTCCACTCTGAATTTGTACATGGCCAGTTTACATTTATACAGCTTATTTCTGTCTTTTCTAACAACCCTGTTTTTTTACCTTAAATAGTTACTTTCTTTCTGTAACAGCTTTATGAACTGAAAGACTACTTTGCTAAAGAGATGCCACATTCTTCTACTTTCTCTTTGCCCTGCTGAACCTAACCATGTCTCTCTGTGCCTGTTTTGTTTGAGTTCATCTTTCCTGAGTAAAGGAGCCTCACGTAGAACATGAAGTTCCAGATGAGGTCTGGAAAATAACCATCCCTCCGTCTACAGGTAATTGCTCTCCTGTCCATATTTGTCTTCTTGGCTGTATCACACCAGTAGTGCATACTTATCCTGGTAAATAATATGCCCAAGTTCCCATCCTCAGTTGATTTTACCTGATTAGTTTCTGGTTTATAACAGAAGGTTTTTTCTCACCTCTGCCCAAGCTAAATACTTGACATTATGTTTTGCAGAAATCCATCACACTCTAATCCCCCAGTCCTCAGGCCACTCAGTTTTTCTGTATACTTTGATCATTCGTATCTTGATCATCTCTCAAAACTTTGTGTCTCAGCAGTGCTCCCCTATTCTCCATGCTGCAGTGAAAATGTTAAAAAAAAATGTAGGAACTGTGCTCCTGTTCTGCTCCTTTATAAACTAACTTCCTTTAATGCCAGCATCTTCTCTTTCAACACTACCTAATGACATCTCTATTTTAATAGAAGCAGAATTCAGGTGACTAGTAGGAAAATAAGGTTAGTTCAGTAAACTAACCGTGGATCAGTTTTGGGATTCAACTATCATAGGTGTTTATGCATGTTGATTTGAACTGGTTCTTGAATGCATGACAGAAACAGAAGATCCCTGAGCTTCGAGGTTGGAACTCGATGATCTTTGAAGTCCCTTCCAAGTCTAACCATTCTATGATTCAATGATTCTATGTTTCCACCTTTAAGTATTTCCCTTTGCCCAGCACACTGGCCTTCAATTTGTTCCAGCAAGAATCTTGCTTTTCAGAGAGGTGGATGAATATTCCTTTACATCCAATAAGACTGTTTTCCCCCCATCCCCTGCCCCAAGTCCTCTTCTCACATCCCTTTTTCTGAGAGACAGCCTTTTCTGTGTAGTTTTCCTCTTCTTCCCCAGATCGTAGCTGCCAGATATCTCCATTCTTCCTCCTGTCTTTAATTATGCTGGCTATTCTCTCCCAGTCCCTTCTTTTCCCCTTCCTCTCCCTTCCTGTTCTTCATTTCACAGTGCAGAAAACTCACCCCTTAGTTACCTTGTTTTTCAGTTGACTCCTGTTCCTTTACGTTTTTCTTATAGACGTACTTCCCTGGGTCAACTTATCTAAAAGAACAGCCTTGAGATTGCCTTGTCCAGTAGGTATCTGCAAATTCTGAGTTTTTGATTAAGCCTTTTCTCTACCATATCTACATACATTTGTACTCCTGCACCAGTTGATTCTACTCTCTAATGATCCTTTCTTGGATCTCTGATATACTTAATGCATGTACATCTCTAATCAGATATACATACTAAGTTAATGCATAATATGAAGTGTCTTCCCTAACTAGCTCTACTGCTTCTACAATTCTTTGGATTAGTTCTCCTAGTAGTCTCCCAGTCATCATTGTCTTCTCTGAGTAGTCCCTGCTTTTAAAGACAAAAATCAATTATGTTTTTAAGAAAAAGAAAAAACTAGAGCTCTGTAAAGTTAGCATTTCACTACTTTCTATTTGCTCCTGCAATAACTTAATTTTGATTCCTGGAATGTAACATCTGGCTGAGATGTTTCAGCATCAAACTAGACTTTCATAACCAACTATTGTGTTTCCAGGCAATGTGTCTCCCAAATTATGACAACATGCCAATACAGACATAAAATGTGTTTATGAGTCTTCAACTGCTGTGGAGGATGTGAGATCATTGGGCTGAACGCTTAACCACATTGGGCTTGTTTGGGCGCCATTGCAGATTTCATGAGGAAGCTGAAAGGTAGTTCAACAGCAAACCGGGTGTCCTCTGTGCACAGGAGACTCCTCTACGTTCACCAGATCGGCGTAACTGCTCTGGCACCAGCTCTGGTTATAGAAACTCTTTTGGGGCATGGCCAAGTAATAGCAACCCTGACTGCTGGGATACCTCCAGGCAGGCTTTTGCAGCCCTGACACTTCACCAAACCAATTGCTCTGCTCCAGCATCAGGAGCCAGGGAGAGAACAGCAAAACAGAAACCGGGCAGAGAATTGATGAGAAAGAAAATACCGGGGAAATCAGGGAAAGGAAGGATAGCGTGGGCTACTTAGGGCAAGGGAAGGCTATATACGCACTGTGCTACACAGTAAACTATTAACAACGGAGATCAGAGACAAATTAAAATCCTCCCGAGGTTCTTCATAGTTAAGGCAATAAAGTTCAGCTTTAGACACATATTTGCACCCTTCAGTCTGTGAATCACATAACGTAAGGTTAAGCGAAAGAAACCCTGATTTGAAACTGCACCCAGCCATTCTCCTCCCTCATTCTGTTAATAAATAATTTTTGCGGATAACAATAACGGGTATGTGGGACTCATGAAATGATGGAGACTTCACTCACATTTACATTGCACATTATCTACAAACACACCTTGAGAGATGATAAGAAGGTGTGTGTGTGGTGATGTGTAACTGTTGGTACCTGGTACATTACTGATAAAGCTAAAATATGGTGTGTACCGTAACACACACATTTGCTGGAGAAACAGGAAGGAAAAGGAACACTGCAGCAAACAAAAGGTTCTTCTACTAAACTCTCCCTCTTTCAGCACGTGCCCAACTTCTTTACTAGGCTGCAACTGATACAGCGTATTTCAGCAAGTTTTAGCAAGATAGTATTGTCCCAGAAATTATAAACTAAACATAGGTTTATCGTAATGCTTTACACCTTCCCCACCTTTTAATTCATTTCTTGGAAGGCTTTTTTTGTCTGTTGATTATTTCTTACTCCTCAGTGTGTAAATAACGTCTCTCTACTGCTGGCAGCCATTTTTACGTTACTTCAGACTTTGGCCCCAAAAAGTCTCCTGCACCTGTGCCATTTCAGAGCCCTGCTGGACACCCAGCGACCCCCTTGGTGCCCAGAGCTTGGCCTGGAAAGGGTCATTGTTCTCGGGGCTGCTCAGGCAGCCAGGCACAATAGACTTCCTTGGGGCTCCACAGAGGCTCCCCCCCAGCAACAAAAAAACCAGCGAATAATTGATGTTGTAAATATTTGCATTTCATAAGCAAGGAAATAAACCTTACAGGTTAAGAGTGCCCAGAAAGATTTGGTGGAGTAAATTTGTTTTCTGTTAAAATAAATTACAGCCCAAACACAAAATCCCCAACATTCTCTCTATTTTGAGATCTTAGGCAACGATTACTTAGCTTGTATTTTCTCCACTTTTATGAGAAAATTATTTTGCCAATGTTAATTAGATGTGCCTAACAACACATAAAAGTAACCCCAAGCAGAACCGGAAAAAAAATATCAGTTTTCTACTTAACTAAACTTCTGTGGTGAGAGGAATTTTATTGAAAACTTTAGCATTGCAAAATTGTGCACACAAATAGGCTGTACTTTGTAAAAGTCGCAATCATTCATAAAATGTAATACACAAGATTGTTGGAAATAGCTGAGAGAAAGACCTTTTTATTCCAAAACAAATTTGCAAAGTCAGAAATGAAACAAAGATGAGTGGAAGGTAAGAGAAAGCAGAACAGAAAGTATTAATTATTTTGTGCAGGGACAAAAATGTAACAAAAGAAGGGAAATGAGAAGCAGCATTTTGCCAGGAAAGCCATCATATGAGATTTTAGATGCAGTTTTTCATAGAAATTGGCAGGAAAGGGACTTCTATGTCCATAACTCCAAATCAGAGGTGAATGCGGCGACCACTGTTTTAACCTTATACTTCTGGGACAACATTTGTAAATAGAGAGAGGCACATCCAGGGCCAAAATGAGATGAGGAAAAACATATGAGAAACTGTAAATCAGCTTCTTCAGAAAACGCAGAAAATAGTTGAACTCCTTCCACCTTCTCAGGTAGTACTGTAGCTTAGACCCAAATAATGGGAACATAAATTGCTAGCTGTCGCTGTTGTTTAAATGCCAGCAGCAAATGCCTCACAGAACATATGTGTGTATACAGCACATAGCTGAGGTTTCCTCAAAAGCTGAGAACGTTACGTACTAACCGATACGAAAAAAAAATAATGCAGCAGAAGTCCAATGAAAATCCTGGATGCCGTGAGGTATTTCTCAGCATGGTGGATGGATGCAGCTGGAAGGAAATAATGCCACATTTACGTGTGCAAAATATTTTCAGATATTCGTGCCCAACCCAGCAATGGCAGGGATTAATGTGTACTGAGTTGGGGGCTGGCATACCCAGAAAGCTGCTGGCCTAAGACTAAATAAGGCAGTACTCAGTATCGCTGTTAACTGGTCAGAGAAAATTAAAGGGATGACTGGAAACCAGGCCTGCCAGACGACCAACAATCTCCTGAGACGCAGATGGTAAAGTTATACGGTCACTGGATGCATTTTTGTCAGGAGGAAGCAAAACACCTGGGCTCCCATGAGGGTGCCCAGCCATCTACTAACACTGTGAAGTAGATGGTTTCTTGCTTTCTTCTTTGTCTGCCCTCTTGGTTGTCTTGAAGGATGCAACCAGTAGACTTCTTTGCAGATGCTGGGGACCTTACCTTGCTGGGGTGGGCAAAGCTTCTCCCTCAACAGGATGGGGGGAAGCCAGCAGCACAGGGTCAAGGTCAAAAACTCTCAGGGGAAACATGGCCTCTTGCCTTTGTCAGCTCTTCTCCAGCTTCACGCATGTGCTCAGACACCAGATGCTCAGTCAGGCACGCCTATAAGCACTTTAGAGCATCGTTTAAATAAAGCATAATTACTATTGTAAACAAATAATTTTCAATTATTTCCCAATGTATGACAATAGGCAGATCTTTTGCCCTTGGGAAAAGACCTGGTCCTGCTGCCACCGACCAAAGACCTGTGTAGGAGCCTGAAGCATTTGCTCCCCGGCTCGCAATACTGCAAAGTGGCAGAAGATGGCAGAAAGAAGCCCTGAAATGCCATCCCACCAGCCCAGGTGGGAAAGCCCTGCCCGGAGCTGGTCAGTGCAGAGGAAGAAGTAGCCATGTCCGACCTCCGCGTGAGGGTGGCTTTTCATCTCGGCATTTTGGAGTGCTTTCTTTACCTTAGTGTATTGGGTTTCTTTGGCACTAGAAGTACTGGAGAATAGCTGAACACTGTGTGGGAACATAAAACACTAAATCCGGTAACCAGGTGTGAATTTCTCTTTTCACCCTGTTATTTCGTACTTCTTTTGTAGTCACGGCTATTGCTGAGATCAAATTCTGCTCTTTTGTGGCAACCTCTGGAGAGTCACGTTCCATAGGACAGCAAACCTGTGAATTCTCAAAAAGGGATGAAAGACCAGATTTGGAGCTCTTGTGCAGCTTCTTTTGTATGTTTCAGGCTGGTGCTTTGCTTAATAAGACCTTCCTGCACTTTCTGCTTGCAAGGGCTCATTTGCAAACTGGTCCCACCACACCATCAGGAAGAAGAAGCCACAGCACAGTGCCAGTGCCAGTCCCACTCACTTTCAGTCAGCATTTAGCAAGCTGTCAAAGGCAATGCTCCTTCCTTTTCAGTGAAACTGGTGAAATCACAAAATCCTTTCATCCACCTGGAACTTCAAAGAGGGGTTATTAGATTTTGACAAAGCCTGCAAGACTGAAGACAGAAACATTATCTGATGCTTGAACGTCTGTTGCTTTCTATCCAGCCTCCTCACTTGATCAAATATCTAAAAGTGAGAGTCAGCAGTTAAAATAACGTGTTCTGGAACAGATTCTAAAGGCAAAGGCCAAGTGAGCAGGGGCCGCAGCTAAATCTCCCAAGGTACCTGGAGGTCCCACAGCAGAGCGATTGCACAGTGAACTGAATAGGAAAATCTCATTCTCCCGCTTTCTCCACTCTTTCCTATCTCCTCAATAAAATCCACCTGGAAAGCCTGGTACTCAGAATGGCTCCCTGCCATCACTGCTTTTCTGTCAAGCTCCTCCTTGCACCTTTCTTCCCCCGCATTCCGTGAGGGCAAGGAGCAAGGGGCTTTCACTGGGTATCTATCTCCCACCAGGCTGCTTCTCCTGGTGTGTCCACTGCCTGCAGCACCCTGAGGTGATGGCAAGGACAGGCAGCCCCTGCCCCCCAGGCTCTTTGTGGAGTTCTGCATCACTGCAAACAGACCCACGCTCGTAACAGCAGTAAGAATTGAAAACAGTGGTCACTAAGAATTGAAAATAGAGGTTCTCACACTAGGTTACACTAACACCAAGTCTTTTTGCACTTTCAGAGAGGCGTTAACCAGACTGCACAGACTAAGACAAAGCCCACTGTGGTTTTTTAATCCATTCATTTCATTCAAGGGGGGGCAGCAAGTGGCCACCCACATTTTTACAGGAGCTGAACCTCTTTAATGTGTCTGTCCTTCCCTGTCCTTCCCTTCGCCTCCTTCCCAGGCCCGGGTGACCAAAACAGGAACTGCGTTGCCTTGGTGTCCCATCAAAGGCCAGCCAAAGCACTCCCATGGCGTGCCCACTCAGCTCACTGCCCACTGACGCTCTCGCCCTTGCTCACACCGGCCTACGAACTGAAGTTGTTTGGGCTGTTAAATAGGACCAGCTGTGTTAATTTTATCTCCACTCAAAACAAAGCAAAACAAACACAGGCAGAAAGGGTTTGACAAGGGGAAAGAGAAGAGGGAAATCAATAGGGAAATAAATAATGTTTTCTAAGCTTCTAAGAGGGTATTAAAATAATGCAGATTAAAGAGCAAACAAAAGCTCTGAAGCAAGCTGACGGTGTCCTTTTAAGTGAACATGTGTGGGTTTATACATTCACATATGCCCTACAGGTGCACTTGCCAGTTATCCAACCAGACTGTATAAAAAGTATGCGTGATTTTCCCTCCTTCCCCTCCACCCCACCAGACATGTTTACTATAAAAGAAGCTGAACAAGTTCGGTCTCTTCCTAATAAAAACTGTTAATAATTATTTCAAGTATACAAAGACTTGCTGCTTTTCTTTTTCTCTTAAACCAAAATGAAGGGTAATACGTTCTGTTTATTACTCTCAGCACTTCAGCCATCACCCTGGTTTTTAGACATTGGCTAGAAATTTAGTAGGAAAAAGGAATCACTATGATCTCTTCAGTTTCCTTGGCTTTTGGCTTTGGTTTCTCAGCAGAAACCTGTCAGAATGTTGTTGATACCCTTTGATGGAGTTAAAACCTGTCATGAGATAGATAGGTCCTGGAGCAAGTTTGAAGGCCAGCTCATCCCGGTGTCTCTCATGAGAGACCAAGTCTGCCACTCTGGGATTAAAGGAGTGCACAGAAGCCTTTACTGCCCTTCTCCTCTTGAAACCGGCAGGGAGGGTGTCAAGTGCATCAAGAATGATGGAGGGGTAGGGGGGAGCAGAGAAAGTACAGAAAAGCTGAGACATGGCATGCTGATGGGACTTAATCCAACCTGGCTGCAAAGCTGGTGGTTTTGATAAGAATGACATGTCCATCAAGTGTTTCCCGGTCTATCAATTTGATAACTCCCACCAGGACTCTCATTTCTCACCAGATAGAAAAGCACAAGATTATCTCATTGTGAAAATTAAAGACGCCACATAAAGCTACTTTAAGAATGCCCAGGGCCTTGTCATATATCCCCACTATTTTATATTGAATCTATAGAAGACTGGGCCCATTGTGCATCCAGTAGATTGTCACATTTTGGGATAGCACTGCACTGAAACTATTGTCCTTTTTCATAAAACTCACAAGCTCTACTGTGTCCAGTATTGCCAGTAACCCCTATCAGTATCTGGAATATCTGGATCTGAGTCAATTGGCTGTGCACCCAGTGCATAATCTATTGCAGAAGTGAGAAAAATATAACAAAATTAAGAAAATTATGCTTTTAGTAAGCAAGAAAGGAAGAATTGTTTTTGGTGATGCTCATGACTTTTCCAGTTGCCTAGACATCAGGAGAAGAGACCCGGAGAGGTAGAGAGATTTCTTTCAAGCTAATAGCTCTATCCCTTTTTTTAGGTGCTCTTCTCCTAAAAATTTATCTCTGCAAATGATGCCCAAATCTCTCACTTTCTCTATTAAATTCTCATTCTAACACTTCACTTCCCCAACTCTGACAATCAGTAATGGCTAAAACTAAATTTTCTGTCCATCTTCCCTGATTTTTCCATTGCTCTTAACCTCACACCTCCTCCAGCCCATGATAAAGAACATTTTCGATTCTGCTTCCTCATTCAGTCACTGTGATCCAAGTCTATTTGCCTCCTCCTACACAATAGCTCACAGATTCACCCTTTCTCTCAGCAGCCAGCTAAGGCTCATAGCAGGATCCCATCATTTTGCACTTCGTCTGTAATAATCTGGTCTCCAGCCATGTTCCAGCACTACTGCTGCCTTCCCTTCCATTCAAAACACAGAGATTAGAACCACGTTCCTGGCTTGTTGCTTTGGCTGCACCACCACTCTCCTTGTGTCCTTCCAGTGGCTTCGCATTTTTGAACAAAAGCATCTTATCTTTGCCTTTAAGATCCTTCACATTTAGCCTCACCCTATCTGTCAAATATATTGGCCCATCAAACTGTCAGCTCCTGCCTATGATCTGACAAAGATGACAGCCTTGATCACCACGTCTGCTTCTTCCTCAGCCACCTCTATGCTTTCATCTGCCTGTCCCCTATGCATAAGGAAAACTGCTATGGAAATTCTTAATTTAACCTCCCCTGCAGGCTTCTCCATCTGGGGACAGAGAAATAAATTCCATAACTCCCCTCCTGCACTGCCCTAGCAAATGCAAAGCTGTGATTTCAGCATACCTGCTAAGCCCTGTTCACTTTATCCTTGTCTTATCTTTTCATCTGAGTCCCACCGAGTTCATCCACCATGACAGACATAGAGAGGAGTTGCATCCTTTGCTATCTGCCTCTGACCCGCACACCACACAGGAACAATTGCCACTTGGAACTGTCACTAAGGAATCCAGATCATCTTATTTTTGTAAGGATAGAGGGCCAGGTCCATGAAAGGTATTAGGTGCCTAACTTAATGTTTAGGTGCCAAACTTAATATTTAGATGCCTAACCCCCTAAGGAAAGCAGCAGCAAGATAGGTACCTTATAGAAAGGTCCTGCTTCTTCATCTGCTTTCTCTGCCTTACACAAAGTTATCTTTTCGCTTCCTGTTTCTTCTTCTGCCAGTCAGTGAATGTCACCCCTAGGTAATGGCAGTCCTATAGCCATAGCAGTATTCCTGCTTGCACTAGCGACATGGTGGCCAGTTCCAGCTCAGCTTGTCACTCGTAAGGTCTTGCTCCCTTGGCCGAGTTACGCGTTATGAAAGAACTGCTTCATGGCCTCTGTGTATGAGCTTTTCCATTATGGTTGCTCAGCTGCCACAACCAGGAGCTGCCTTTAAAGTAATGACCTGGTCACAGACTCTAGCATTGCAATGATTAATTTTACTGAACAAAGGTGTTTATTCCTGGCTATCATTATCATTCTGCTTGCTTAGGTCTTGGGAACCTCTTTAGGCTGTTGGCTTGATGCACTCCAGGAGGGGTTATAGCACTGGATTGCTCAGGACTTTGAGACAGCTAATGGATATTAATGGCTAGCCTCATTGTTAGATAATTGCAGAATATGGGGAGGCTGTTATACTCAAGTAGTTTTGGCCACCTCTCCTCTTTTCACAGCGGCCAAAATCTTGTACCTGAACTGTTTTGCCTAACAAAACTGTGTTCTTTCTGGCCATTTTTCGTTTGCTGCTTCTACTACTATGAATTCTTGGCAATGAACCTTCGTGTAACGAGAGTTATGATATGGAGTTAAATGACAGAGTATGGAAGAGGTTTTAACTTTATTAACTCTTAGCCACCAAAGTGGAATGGTGTTATATTTGGATTTTTTTATTCTTTTGATGTTTCTAGAAATCCCACTGAAACACTGCTGACTAAAGTTCAGTCACTCATAAAACTTTATAGATCATTAAAATTTCTGTTTATTCCAGCTCTGAGGGAGATGTAGGTTACACTATTTTAGATGTTACTAACTTTTATTCCTAAAGGACCAATAAAAATCAGGCCCAAATTAAATCCCAGCAATTTAGTTTAGAGGTTAATTTTTCCAGCGGACAGCCTGGAAAATTAAATTTTGTCCCAAAGAAATCACATTCATTCATGTTTAATTTCATCTCCCTGAGTGTAGAACACAGACCAAAAGTCAAGTAGACAGGAATCCTTGTGGCTTTGGTAAGTTCGTTCCCCATCACTTAGAGGACGTGATACATTTTAGTCCAAAACACTAAATTTAATTCATTTACTTCCCTTCCCATTTCACTGGGCCTTGTAGCCCGACTGCTCACAGTGAGCACACACAAGCTTACTGTGGTCCCATTCTGGATGAACTAAGTCCCTGAAAACCAAAACCTTTGAAATTTCTGGATTTTGAGTATTGTTTAACTATAAGTGTGAACTCTGTTGTGCTGTTACAGCAAGAAGACGTCTCATGTGCCTTGTGGATTCTTGGACAACCCAGCCAAGGTTTTTCAGCAGCATGTCCTGACGATGAAGATCTGTTTCAGGGGGATCCATCACAAGACAGTGAATTTAATCATTGTGACTTCTCTTTCACTATGTTGTGACTATTTGCTTTTTTCGCTCCTTCCTTTCCATAATTATATGTCTGTTTGTTTGCCCCTGTTTCCCAGTACTGCTCCAGTACACTGGCTTCCATATCTCTGCAGACCTGCCCCAGGGTAGCACTTAAGCACATGCATAACCTTCGGCATGTGAACTGCCCCAGGAGACTTCAGCTTGTGCTTAACTCTAATGACTTTTTCTGATCAGGGTGTTTAAATATGGAAATGCTGGCAAATATTCACATAGGAGCATCAGGTAATTTTCTTCAGGCTCCCTCCGACCCAGTACAAGTTTTACAGGGTAGTTATTTTTAGGTGCTGCCTGTGTGTAAAGCTGAAAAGTGACGATGATTTTCCCATGCTAAATCATCTTCCTGGTCAGTATTCTCCTTTCCTGTTTCAGGTTTCAGTGATGACTAAAATCGTAGAGAAATATCCAGCTACTCTGAGGTCAAAAAGATCGCCATTGGAATTTCTATCATTTTAACATGCCCTGCTGCTGCTGCTCTTCTCTATAGAAAGTTTTTTAAAGCTTTGCATAGTAAATGCATGATTCACATGCAATCCATAACTCACCAGTTTCAAAGGATCTGCTTTTCTGTCCAAGAGCTGCATAAATACATCATGTTTTTCCTATTTTATAAGATTACTTTAGAACAAACACATTGTGTTATGATCGGTAATTAAATCAATAAATCTCTGAAACAATTCACAGCTTTCTGATTTATTTGAATGGTCAGTGCAACATCTTGTGTTCACATTGTGCTTTTTGAAAATTATATATGGCTATGTTGACAAGTTAATTTTTTCCATGCCATCTCTTTCTCACTTCCTAATGAGACTGAAGACTGCATATAGCTCAACTATTTTTCATAGTACTTTCTGGAGTACTTAGCACTTATGTTTTATATCAACTTTTATTTCCAGTAATGAATTAGCACTTGAGCCCAGAAACCCCTCTGACAAGAGCCTAAATGTACATGTATTTTCCCAAGTTTCACAAAGAACACATGCAAATACACACACAATATACATGTGTGTTTGTCAAGGAGAGGAAGGAGGGTGTATCAAAACATTTGGGTCTTCAGTTCAGACAAGCATGAAAAAGTCTGGATGTTTGTTCAAAGCCTATCCAAATGTATCTGAATCTTTTGGCTCCGGAAATCAATCGGAAATCTTGCAAGGTCAAACTTTCTCATGAGATTACCTCTAATACCTCTTCAGCTTCATTCAGGCCAGTAAAAATACCACAAAATACTCTCCTGTCCACTTTTTCTCCCAGCTGAAAATGGAAAAGATGAGGAATGTGAAAATTAAGCAATTAATCAAATTTTTTCCAACCCTCAGGAAAAGGCTTGGTTCAGTTCAATTTTTTTTCACAAGGTTTCAGGTTTGCTCTTGTTTTATGCAAACTTGTTCACGGAGTCCAAGTCTGTATGTGAATTGCACTCATTCTCGTGGTCAGAACTGCTCCTGTTAACTCTAATGGGCTTAATAACAGGTCCATAGTCTTTCAGTCTTAGAGTACAGTGTTTACTAGGAGTTTTTATCCTTATGTGCAATCACATTCCCACTTTATTCCCACTTCCTGCTATTATGGGGTACTTTTTTCAACAACTC
This sequence comes from Tringa tobata, assembly GCA_033628505.1. NCBI lineage: Eukaryota > Metazoa > Chordata > Aves > Charadriiformes > Scolopacidae > Tringa > Tringa tobata. Next base: position 3,130,791 of record JAHREE010000122.1, read on the forward strand.
TCCTGACAAGTAAAGAAAACACTTCTCTATAAATCTGTTTTAACTGTGCAGAGGCCTGCTCAAGCCTATACATCACACAAATTATACTGCGCTAACGTGGGATTTAATGTGATGCAGAGGTATTCTGCAGGAATTTTGCGTATCAATGTACCATGCATGGTTTTTCCCCAGTGATGATTCCCTGAAACATTATCATCTGCTGAGGAGACATTCCAGGAACACTTTTGCCCTCATCCTGATCCTGCAAAGATCTTCTTCAGAATACGTGATCTGCTGAAGACCTTTGCATTTCCTAAAGCCTAAATCTCATGCAGATTAGGAAGTTTTAGATTATTTACCAAACAACATTTCATAAAATTACTGTGAACTGTTACCTCAAACTTGCATGGAAACAAAGCACACTATTCGTAATAAACAAAATGACATAAAATAAAATAAAATATATATATTAACATGGAAATATCATTCACTGCTTGCATCTGAGGAAGGTTCATGAATAGCTGCTGATTATCACAGAATAAGTGGTAGCACCAAATGGAAAGATTCTGAATGGAATTTCCTCTTTCTCCTTCTTCATTATCCTTTGCACTGGTAAGTCGAATGTCAAGGAAATTATTCCAAAATTAAGGTTTTTTTGCTCTGTAACCAAAATAGAATAAACACACTCTTTCTGACCACTTCACAAGAAAGGAAATGAGAGCCATGAAATTGCACAAATTATATTATTGGATTGTTTGTTTTCCTCTGTAAAGAAGTTCATCATACAATGGATGAAAGGTCTGAAATAACTAAGAAAAAAATAAACCAGTTGCAAGTACAGATTTATATTTTCTCTTTGCTTCAACAAATGTGAAAATGCCAAGTTTTCATTTCTGAAGGTGTCCATGTAGCAAGTATGTAAAACATAGCTAGTTTTTCTTTTCAATTTTAATGCTATCTCTGTTTATTTTGCCACTTGGATTGAAAAGGAATTATAAAGGGTTGTATGTTTGCCAGTCATCTTGCTTTGTTCTGAATACCATTGTTAACTTCCTCTGGAGTTTGATGATTCAGTCCTTTATAGTCCTCTGTACATCTCATAGACAAACATACATACACTGTAACAAAGAAAGAAATAAAAAGGACTTATCCCAACAAGAAGCCTTCACTTTTCCAAGAGGTCAATGAAACAGAAGGTGTTTTGGACACTCATGATGCAAGTAAAATGACTCATTGTACTGAAGTCATTGGCTGGCATGAGGCAAGTAACTTTACTGGGATTAGTCCCAGTTGCATTTCATTTCAGCTCCCGAATTTCAGCTGCACTGAATTATTCCTGGTTAGACAAGGGAATAAAGTTATGGAAAAAAATGGAAGGATAATGTTATTTCAGCAGTCTAGAGACACGTCCATCATTTGTTTTAGAAGTTACATAGGTGCATGTATTTGACATTTTCAAAGGCTTGAGTTTATTTCTTAATGGTGTACTTACTTGTCTTCAGCATTTTTCCTCTGTTCCCAAATTACCACTAAATGGCAATATTCAGTGAGACTCCAATTTAAGTCAGAAAGACCAATGAGAAGTCATTGCACACTAAAATGTGTGCTTCACATAAAAAACAATTCAAGCTTACACCTTCATGTTCCCCATCTAATGGGACGGATTTTAGATATTTTGGACTAGGTTTATGCTGGTGAAAAGGTTACAGTCGGGACATCACTGTGAACAATTTCCCAGAATCATCTGTTAAATATAATTGTAAGAAGACTTCCTAGTTTAGGCATGAGACAATTAATACTCTCCCAGATAAGGTATGATACAGGGGTTAGCAAAGGGCAGAGACTTTTCCCAGGAGGAGCAGGGGCAAGGTTGTCCTGTTCTGAGGAGGAAGCACATTTAGCAATCACAAGGTCTGCCATGGCACTTGTCCCTGAGACTGAGATCTGTCCCATTTTCTCTATTGTAGGGATTAATTGTACATATGCAGGGCAGGGAGCCAATGTGCCTGCTGGGGATGCAGTGGTCAACGCAGCTGAAGATGGAACTTGAGTGAGTTGCCATGAAGAGAGCCAGACCTTGAACAACTGCGTTCTTCACCAAGATATATCTGAATTGGACGTGTTTGGAAGGGTAGTGGCAGGTCCTTTACATGTCATTTGTTTGACAAATGAGCTACATATCTTTCCTCATGCACAAGAAAAGAAATTCAATCATATCTGATGAATATTGAACTGATGGAAATAGGATTTCTTGCATATGAAAAATAAATCTGATAGTAGTTTATACTTAGAACTAAATGGCATCTGCACAGATGAGAATGCAATTACATGAGACAGCAAGTAAGAAGCTGAATTCCTCATGAGATTTTTTTTTTTATCCCGGAGACTGGCATAACCTCTCTGTTATGTTGTATTAAGTGGTTATAAAATTCTTCTTCCAGTAGTTTGCGCATTCCTTGGCCACAACAAAATAATTCTTTTTCTCTCTTTCTTATTTTTCTTTAGGAGAATTTAATCATTATGAGTGGTGCCAGATTCGTAGCACTGGAAAAGGAAGATCTCAGCTTTATGGAAGGTAAGCCATCGAGTGGCAAAAATGCAAATATATTCGTGATGTACTTCCACTTTTTAGCTTTACAAGGGAAAACAGTCTCTGTGACATTTTGTTTTTCACACTTGCTTTGTTAAGAGCTCCTATGATGCTCTAAATGCATCTTTCTATGTGTATGAGCGTGTAGGTGATGGAAACATTTATGTACTCTTTTCATAGGGTTTCCTTTTCTTTCTTCAGTCAGAATGAGTGGTTGCTGTCTCAACGAGGAACAGCAGAGGAGTTGTCTTCCAAAACCAATGGCTCTCTCTGTATCTGGCGTTCAGGTGGTTGCACCAAAATCAAAAGATCACAGGTAGAGAAAACACAGGAACTCAGCATTGGTCCCTGGGTCAGACTGCAGGCAAGCTTTCTGCCACCAGCAGACATCTTGTCTTTTCTTCCTTGGAATTTCCCTTCCTAGGAACCTGCACCACCAAGAGTTGCCTCACTCTGTGATCCATGACAATCTATCTCAGCATACATCGGCTACTAAGGGTTTAAAGAATGGCCAAGATGGATCAGCCACCAGTCCTTATTTCATGCTCATCTGTCCTTAAGCCACGTGCCCAGAAAGACAGGCGTCCTAGTGTCAGAGGAGAGGGGTTTGGAGCTGGAGAGAAAGGATAAGACAGTAGAGAAGACATTCTTGTCTCTGCACCTGCAGTACAGCATGCATGGCCGCCTGGATTTTACACTGGGAACCGTACCAAATGCTATCAGGAACACTGAAATTTCTGCGATGGGAACAAAATAGGCAAATTCAGGAACTGGACTAAAACAAATTACATATTTCACTGGGTAACGTCAATGATAAATTACTAAATTTGGTGACTAGATTTTACAGAAGTATGAATCTTGTATGTGTCCAGAAGAGAAGATTTAGAGTGAAATGGGATACAGTGCGGTAGGAAAGAATTCCAAATGGCTGCCTCTAGTAAAAACACAATTTGAATCTGTTGTCTAAGCAGAAACATGAAGTTTTCCAGGGTATAAATAGAGTTGGTGAAATTCTGTGTCAACAAAAGGGCAAAAATAGTTTAAGGTAAGTTAATAGAGAGGCCATAGTTCAGTGCCAATCATTTCAAATCAGCCTCTTCTGACTGCATATCAAATCTATACAGACTGCTCTGGTTTCAAGCTTACTGGTTTGGGATTTTCCAGTGCTCTGTGCTGCTTGATCAGGAACACATGAGACCATAGAAGTGTCAAAGGATATCATTGGCAATATCCCAGTAGCAAATCTTTCCTCTTTTCTTGCACGGTCCATTTAATTGAACACTCATATCAGTGGCAGATTCATTGCAAAACACATTTTTCATTTTTATGAAAGCTGTAAAGTTATATGCTTAAAAGACTTTGGCTAAAAAAATTATGTGAAAACGGATAACATTTATTTTTCCTAAGCTTGGGGTGGAGTAAGCAGTTCACATTGTGAATATCCCTGAATATGATGCATTTTTATTAACATTTCTATTTACAAGCTATTACCAGATGTTTGATTTAAAAAGCATTTTTGAAAGATTAAATTCAAAATACCTGCTATCCTTATGCATCTGAGGGGGTCCAACTATTCATACAAGATACGTTTGGGAATACTTTAAAAAGGCTGGCCGATGAGTTGTTTTTCCTTATTTTTACCTTTTTATGCCAACCTGAGGATATCCTAAGTACATTACAGAAGCTTTCTGCCCATCAGTGGGTGTTCAGAATGCTGGCACTATCTGAAGTGGCCCAAGCCGACAAAAAAGTCAGGGCCAGACCTGCATCCCCATTTTTTATGGAAGAAAAATTCCCATTGACGTCAATGGGAGTTTTGCCTGACTACAAAATAAAGAAATTGGCCCCAAATGATATCTCCAAAGGGGGCTTTACTCACGGCACACAGCTGTATCTCATGAGCCAGATCTCCAGGATTCCATTATTCTTCTCCCCGCCCGTTAGTGAACTTACTAAGCGAGCCAAAGTAAGAATAATACCTCTGTGCTGGGAAGTGAGGTTAAAATGTGCACGGCACATTCTGCATGTACATGCACAGCTCACAGTCGTGTCATTGTTCTCAGAAGGAAAGCTATAGTAAGAGGCCACCATGCTTGCTACAGTAAAACGAAGGGAATTCACAACAGGGTCATCAAAGCGATATAGCGCCATAAAAGTTAGCAATGAAAAGACCTATGGTTACATCCAAAAAGACTTAGGTCCCTGAAAAGGGTTTGGTTTGGGTTTTTTTTCAATTCAGTTCATTTTATCCAGTGACTTCTTGATATAATATACAGGAAGAGTTCTCTGAAAGTAAAGATCAAGAGCCAGGGACTCCTGTCCTTCAGGAAATTGCTCACACCTCCCTCTTTATCTCTGGCCCAATGAATCTTGGCTTCTTTTTTTTTTGCATTTACTTTGACAAAATGGACTAAGATCATTTCCGTATGCTCCTCCACAGCCACGGATTGAGGCATTCTAGTGGGAGATCTGAATTTGCAGGTCCTTAATATGAAGAGGGCCTGAAGGCTCACACCATTAGTTTATTATGTAGAGGAGGACAGGCAGGGTGTTTTTATGCTCTACCTTTAGAATGAAGGTGGCACCCACAGACAAATTTTGTGAGGAATGCCTTAGTCAGTAAGGCATTCCTCACAAAATTTAGTGAGTATGTCCTGCTCTCCAGGAGGTTCAAATTGGATTTTAGGAAAAATTTTTACAGTGAAAGGGTTATTAAGCATTAGAGTGTGCTGCCCAGGGAAGCGGTTGAGGCACCATCCCTGGAGGTATTTAAAAGACAAGTTGACATAGTGCTTAGTGACATGGTTTAGTGATGTTTTTTTATCAGAGTGATGTTTTTTTATCAGAGTTAGGTTGATGGTTGGACTAGATGATCTTAAAGGTCCCTTCCAACCTAGACAATTCTATGATTCTATGATTCCAGATGAAGCCTCTCAGTGTGCTTTGGTAAGGAGGTGTCTAAGTTCTGAACCCCAGGTGAGTTTATGCACAACATCTGTCCAAGGCTACCTAGCTGACTGAGGCAGCCTTCTCTCACATGCTCCATTTTTGTCCCTCACCATTCCTGACCCATGAACTGATGCAGAGTGCCAAGTGACTCTCTGCAGCAGCCCAACAACAAAATTTACAGAGGGGTCCTTTTTCACCAGTAAAGCCATGAAATCTTGATCTTTCTGTTGCCTCTACGCACTGACAGATCGGATGGGAAGAGAGCCAGGTGAATGAGCACGTGTATATTTATATATGTATATACACTCTGTTTAATAAATTTTGGTCCACAGATGGGAAGTGCTAAGCCACTGTGTCCTGTGCAGTGACTGTCACATGAGGTCTTCTCTTCCAATACCCCCCTGAAACAGATCCTATAATGCAACATGGATTCTGGGCTATGCAGTCTGCACACTGGTGTTTCAGTGAGCAAAGCACTGAATGCAGCTTATGGAGAATGCAGCCTGGCTGAGCAATGAGACTGCTGAGTAATGACATGTGTTTTTCTTTCCGATCTTCACTTCTTCTGGAATCACCAGCTAGAATATTATTAAAATAAAAGTAAGGGTCAAAAGTATGAAAGGAATGGAAAAGCAAGAATTCTTTCCAAAGGTCACTGAAAATTCACCTTGAAAATGTGAGGGCTAAAATACCAGGATGTGCATCAGAAACAGCTTATCACCGTGAGTCAGAAATCCTGTAAGGAACAGAACCTTAGCAATCCCAATTCATGTTCCTTTCCTGTCTGAAGTGGTCGGTGTTGATATTTGCTGGACCATTCTCAAGTTGTGTGTGATAAAGATCCGATGGTCTAGTGCCAGGCTTACCGCATGGTCCATCCACATGCCAGTCAGCTACCTGGGAGCTAACAGTTTGAAGGCCTTTGACTCTCCTTGTTAGTGATCCAGGTATGTCATTGTGCCATTGAGCATGGCACTTCATTCATTTCAGCAGTTGAATGGGCTACTGCCACAGTAATGCTAGCATCTTCCAGGTCAGGAAATGGGCCATATCAGCACAGTCCAAAGAGGAATCATACACGTCCCACATAAACATGCTCAGCATTACTGTCAGGCCATCCTTACAGAGAAGTCCAATAAGACCACTCCTCCCAGTTTTATGTCATCAGCAAATGTAGTGAGGGTACCCTCTGCCCCATCAGCCATATCTTTAATGAAGATGTTGAACTCTTCATAAAGTGAAAACACCTTGCAGTTTTTCAAACTGTGACGGGCTTTTCATGATCTATTGAGTTCTCAACAATGGCACAGATTTCAAATTAGTTCCTAGTTAAAGCTAGGTATCTGCCAAAGAGAAAAAGCCATTAGTTAAGTTAAGTTTTGAAAATCAATGCAGAAATTTCCCTGACATTGAAATGAACATCGGAAGTGCTGCCAGCTAATGTGATCAAATTGGTCTCCTAAAGCTGAAGTAACAACATGTGTTTCACCTTCACCGGGCTTCTTTCACAACATGCTTCTAGCAGGAAAAAAACTTCTTGTCAGCCTTCTGGAGTCAGTGAGCCTATACTGCAGCAGGCTGGGTGACAGCCAAAAAATGATTGTCTTCAGAGGATTGTGGGTAATGCCTTGCTAATTAACTATAATGGTAACCTGGTAATGGTTAATAGTGGGTTAGGCATTGCTTTCCCGTCTGTCAGATGCTATCCGCTCAAGGAGAAAAATATTTGTAAGGTGATTTCATTTATGGTTTCAACATATTCTAAATGAACAATCTTTGTTCTCTCACAAATGGTATTGTGTTGCATAACACAGTTGACAAGGTTTCATAAATCCTTTTCCAAGTTCAGTTTAATTGCAGTTCAATATTCTTTTGTTTCTATTAACCCAGGTAAATAAATAGAGTGAACTGGCAATTTTGAACTGTGATCTATGGCACAGTCCCCAACGTACTGGCACACACGGAATTCTTGCAGATCACAAATCTGCAAGAAACATGTTTGTGTCTTCCAACAAAATGTCATCGAACCTCTGAAGGAATCCGTATTTATATTTTGCATGGTGCCCTACAGCTTCACATTAGAAGCAGGCAGACTCTAAAGCAGCAGGCTTGAAACAGAGGGAGAGGGAAGATTCCTCCTTCGGATCTAGCTCTTTCCAAGTACTAGAATCACAACCCATTTAAACTAATTTGTTGTACAATGAAAGCAATTATCTTTTTTTTTCCTCATTCTTCCCCTTTTCCACAAAATTCCTTTGTTATTTGTTATAAAATGATTTTCCGCGCTTTTCCTCCTCTACCTAATACCCCGGTTCTCTGCTACTACAATGTATATTTCACAATTTGCTTTCTCTTTCTGGGATAAAACCCCCTTTTAATCTCAATACTGGCAAAGATGCACGATAAAATTTCACAGATTTTGGTGAGATCCTCTGTCAAAGAAACTTTAAAAAAGCTAAGCTGTTACAGGATAAACAACTTCTTAAAATATACAAAGCAAAGACTGAGGATAAGAGGTCACTTTTTATAGTTCTGCTTAACACATTTACACAGGAACTGGATGAACAAGAAGGCAGCAATACTTGCAGATCATATAAAATAAACCAGAGTAGCCATAATCAAGATAAATGCAAAGAATTGCAGAAGAATTTCAGAATATTCTAGGGCTAAGAGAGAAAACGGAATTTTAAGTTTACTGTTGACAAGTGTAAAGCAATGCACACAGAAAAAATTACCTTATAGTTCATTAATTTATTAATTCTCACTGTTAAGGAAAGCAGTTCTGGAGTTATGGTGAATAATTACCTGCAAAGATGATGTACTGCTCAGTACCTGATGATCAAAAAGACAGCTAAAATGCTAGAAAATATTAGGAAGGTAATTGAGAACAAAATATATCAATATGATCCACGCTGTACATAAGTGTTGAATGCAACATGCAGTTCTGGTTCCCAGAGGATATAATAGAAATAGAAGAAAATATAAAGAAAAGTATCAGAGTGGTTAGATTGAAACAGTTTCCCCACATGGGCAGATTAGGAACAGTAGGACACTCTTAATCCTGAACAAGAATCCTGAAGCCTCAGAGGAGAGTATGATGGGCAGCATTAAAGGGGCAGATTAATTCACTGGCCTAGAAAAATGCATAGAAGACATCACTAATAGCTAGAATAAGCAATGATCAGGGGTAACCCTCTGGTACATGCAGACTGTCATCTGCTGACTACCAGAAGCTGGGAGAGTATAACGAGGAAAGATAATACTTGCCTTGGTCTTGCATTATTCTTTAAGGGTGTTGTCTCAGGCATCAGTCATTGGTGGTACTAAGCTAGATGGTCTGGCCTTGTGTGGTACTTTATCTGTTCTTAGGATCTCCTTAGGTGAGATTCACTTTATCTCCCTCTGGACAAGGATTTCTAAGGCGAAGAAACCTACACCTGAAGTTGTCACCAGCAGCTCTCATTATGTAGAGAATCAGGCATTTTTAGGACATGATTCATCCAAACTAGTTTAGACATCTACCTCAGAATGAGATGAATCATACTCTACAAATGTTTGTTTCTCTCCATTGACTACAAGGAGAGCCAAAAGTGATTATTTTTATTGTAGATGTTTATATTTAGTCAGATGAATTTCGCCTACTTTATCTATTCGTTTTCTCCACTACTATTGGAATAAAACGGGTCAGGAGTGCATTAGAGCAGAAACAAGGCCAATTAAGCAGTGCAGATGCACATTCACAACGAGCACCCAAACCACATTCTGAACAATGATTTCCAGGGATTCAGAAGAGAGGGAAAGGGGCTCATGTGGTAGTTCAAATCTTCTTGTGGTTTAACCCCAGTGTAGGCAGCGAAGCAGCACACAGCTGCTGACTGACACCCCCACAGCGGGATGGGTAGGAGAATCAGAAGGGTAAAAGTGAGAAAAGCTGTGGGCTGACATACAGACAGTTTAAATATTTGAAAAAAATGGAGGGGAAAAAGTTGACAACCAAGGAAAACAAGCGATGTAAAAAAAACCCAGTTGCTCAGCACCAACAAACGGATGCCCAGCCAGTTCCCAAGCAATGGCAGCCCCCGCCAACCTCCACCACCCCAGCTTTTATTGCTGAGTGTGACACCACATGGTCTGGAATATCCCTTTGGCCAGTTGGGGTTATCTGTCCCAACTGCTTGTGTACCCCCAGCCTACTCCCTGGCTGGGCAGTCTGAGGAGCAGAAAAGGCCTTGAGGCTGTGTAAGCACTGCACAGAGGTAACCAAAACATCACTGTGTTATCAACACCATTTTCATCACAAATCCAAAAGTAGCCCCCTACAAGCTACTATAAGGAAATTTAACTCTATCCTGGACAAAACCAGTACAAATCTGAATAAGGAAAACCTGCAATAGGTAATCTATAGCTACTGCCTCCACTATGCTCTAGAGAAAGATTTTTCCTGCGCTCCTGGTCAGGATATCTGTGGCATAATGAAATGCTTCCTAGGATTCTGTCCTGGTTTCAGCTGAAATCACCCAAATTGGACCGACAGATGGCCCTCTCCCTCCCCTACCCCCCAAAAAAAGAAAAGGAGAAGAAGAGATAAGGAGATTTAGAAGTTTAGAGTGAACTAAACTATTTTAATGAAGAATTAATATTAAAATTAAAAAAAAAAGAAAATAATGAAATAGATACAATATATACAAAATATATACAATATACAAAACATATCAAGCTCCCAGGATGACAGTCCCATCACCAGCAGGCACTGGGGAATCATAGAATCATAGAATCATCTAGGTTGGAAGAAACCCTTGGGATCATCGAGTCCAACCATCTACCCTACTCTACAAAGTCCTCCCCTAAAGGGGAGTCCAGACTGGACTCAGCAACGGATGGGAACTGGATTCCAGCTCTGGAGTCAGGAACAAATGGATCAGGATCAAAGGCAGATGAAAAGACAGGGTCCTCTTCGGCCACCGGCCACCGCAGGAAGAGACTTGACCCTTTGACCCCTCAGCTTTTATACTGAGCATGGGGCAAATGAGATGGAATACCCCAGTTGGTCAGGTTTGGGTCACCTGTCCTGTCCACTCCTCCCCACAGATGTGACCCCTCTACATTTTTCCGTTTCCAACCCTCTAAGGGGCAAACAATGAAAATTGGCTGACCTTGGTTGTTACAGCAATAAGTATAAGCAAGGGCCTCTCTGCACACCATTCCTTTGCATGTAGCACAAACATTGGTCTTATCATTTTGAGAACGAGCAGTTTTCTCCACAATATGCCATTAATTTCAGACAGTTAGAGGAGACCTAGCTAAAATGTAAAATTACAGAACACAGAATTGGTTCGGTTTTACTTCAAACCAGGACAGATTCCTTCAACGGGTATCATGGAAAGCATGAGAGCAGTCCATTTTGGAAAAGCATATCAGTTAGCACTTGTGACAAGCTGAGTTTTGTATGTACGTTACACCCAAAATGCAGAGAAATCGGAAGACTGCCTTGCTATCAGTACAGGCAGGTACCTCCCAGGATTTGCTTTTCACACAGTAACTACAAGTAACACAACCTGCACATACACTGGCATAGCACAGGCAAAGAGTTGTCACTACATTTTACCGTGCATCTCTAAATGTAAACAACCAAAGCATCCCAAGTGGTAGACTGACCTCTGTTTTAACCAAAACACTCCACTAAAACCGTTGTGGTTCTGCTTAAAAACACAACAGTAAGATCAGGTACACAGAATTTCCACCTTCAGTGGTGGTTCAAATTTCTCTTGCGCCTGAGTTAAAGGCAAAAAGGATGTGCTGTTTCTTCTGTATTGGCTTAAAAAATGAAAAATAAATATTTTTCATGGAGTCTTACAGGGTTTTTGGCCTTCCTGAATCACACTGTATCTGGAATTCCCCACCCTTTTGTTTGGGTGAGAGACCCAAATGGAACTAACTAGCACAACCTTTGGCATCCCCGAAGCTTTGGCAATCTGTTTAGGCTAAATAGGTCAAGAGGGTGGAGATGATAGCCCCTAAAGCTTCAAACTCTTCTTGAAAGTTAAAACACCACCAGCTATTTCTATCAACACATAGGTTAAGCTCAGGTCTTGTGAAGCGTAAGAAAAACCTGGTCTGCCAATGTCCAAGGAGGTCAGCGACCCTGAATTGGAGAGAGTTGGGGAAAAGACTTTGCCTGTTGCAGCCCCAAAACAAACTTTAAAAGGAGGAATTAGGAACGATAAGGAGAGTGTTCTGGATTGTTGTGTTGGCTGCACCACTAGAGGCAGGGATTCTGAGGCAAAGGCAGAAGAGGTGTGGCTGAGCCCTGTAGACATGTATGATGTGACTCCAATGTTTATGGAAAGAGAACCACAGCCAAATATTTGGAACTTGGTGAGCATTCTCAGCTGCAAATAGCAGTTATTTCAACAAGCAAATGGGTTTCATGCTAGACTTTCTGGACCTAAGCTTTCTCCCTAGGCGCCTCTGTGCCCTGTCTTACTTCCTCATTCAGACTCTTCTTCTACCACTTACACTTTGTAAAAAACATGCCACAAATACTTTCAATATATGAAAACTAAGAAATTTCCAGATGCAAGGGAGTAAGGAGCACACCAGATAACCTACTCCTTCCTCCATCTTTAACATTATTCTTATGTTAATGCTATGAGAAAAAATAATTTTTGTGTAAATTACAGTTTCAGTATTAGCATGCTACAAGGGAATGACAATCCAAATCATCATCTATGCCAGGAAAATGGCACCTGAGAATAAATGACATCTGAGTAATCTTGCTTCTGTAGCATCATTCCCGCCAAATGTCTCCAAGACTCTTTTGAAGTTTAATGAATAGAATGAGGAATATAAGGCCACTCCCCAAATTTGCTCAAAGCAAGGCCTGTCATATCAGTGACATCACAAAAATTCTTTGTACATAAAAACACAATCTCTGTTCTTCATGTAGCTCCATGATATTTTCGTTTTGTACAGTTTCTTAAAACGACAGCATTCAGATATTCAAGTAAAAACTATTTTAACAAAGGAGACAAACAGTCAAATTTAAATATTTCTGGTTTAAATCATTAGCAGAAGGGAAAGCGTAGATCACAGGCATCTGTCTACATATAAATGCAAGTGTGTGTTTGTTTGAGAACACATATGGACAGTAAAAAGGAATAATTATGGGAGGGTCAGCTGATTTCAAAATGGGACATGGCTGGATATTCATAGGGAATTTGAGATGTCCATAGTGACTACAGAATGAAGAAACTGACATTGCTGGTATTGTTATATACTTTCAAGATCATCCAACATAAACGTTTCCTTTTTTTTTTTTATTTTAAAGTCTCTGGTGCTTTTTGTCTAGAATCCTGCTAAGTTTATGCACTATCAGACTTAACTTTCTTGACCTCAGTTGGTTCATTCATGGTTTCAGTGCTGTCACATGTACAGAATTCCAAATTGGCTGCACTTATTTATATAAATGGATTTACATTTTTAAACTAGCAGTATGAGCTTGCGTACCCCTAAATTATGTGAAGAATCCCAGCACATAAATAGCTGTCTGAGTACATACGTCTAGAAGTCCCAGTAGAGCATGCAAAGTGGTTAACCTACCAATATATAGGAACATACCAATTTTGTGTACTGAATACATTTCCACTAAGAGTTAGATGTTCCACTCCAGCTGGTCTATATTTGGAGACGGAGGAGAAAAGGGCTGCAAAAAAGCTGATTGTAATTCCTTAATCCCAGGAGATCTGTATTTAGGAGTAGGTCTTTTAATTTTTCCACCAAATGAAGAGCCTTAGCAAACATACCTCAGCCTCAGCCCATTCCACTGTCCACGTATGGCAAATGGCTTTCATTTATTTCAAAGGTGAAAATGTGACCAAAACACAAGATACTTCCATACTGCTATGATCTTTCTGCAGGCAGAGGATTCCCTTGTAGCAGAAAAACCTCTGCTGGTTGCTATGGCTATTTCGAATTAACTTTACACCACATAAGCAGATGAAGGATTTAGCCAAGCCTATTCTAGGTAAAGTATTCCATACATCTGAAAAAGCTGCCCTGGATGCCATACTTCAGTATAAAGACCTTGATTTTCTCTTTACAGGATTTGACTTTTAGCTGCAGAAAAGCTAAAATTTTATTCAGTCTTCTCATACAAATGCTAATATATTTAGTCTAACACTTTATTACAATTCCGTATTTAAATGCTTTGTCAATACTTCTATTATAAATGTTGGTTTTCAGAGGTATCAAGCTCAACCAGAAAAATTCAGTAACTACGACATTTGTCTTGCATAACTGTATGTTATGCATAACATCACCTTGTAATAACTTCCAAGATAATCCATTTGGAGCATTTTGAATACCAGAATGAACTGATGTTAGATGTTATTAGGAGAGACAGAGACGGATTCTCAGTTGACACAAACCATTCCAAAACCTACACTCATTTAAATTACCAGAGGATCTGCTATTTAGTCCATTTAAAAAAATGAAAACTTAATCAATGGAGTCCTTGTACGATATGTTGTGACCAGATTTTGACAAAAATGCAATTCAGGGGATGCACTCCCCAACACTGAATCATACTGCAAGGGAAGAATCTGGCATCAGCAAACATATTAACGGATGTAACTCTTACTTTTAATGCAAGACATACTTTTTTATGCAAGACATAGACATTGTGTTGTGTGGCTCGACAGGAGAGACGCCGCTTTCCAGTCACAGGCTCTGATGCAGGGTTTCACAGTCCTCCATTACAAGACTGGAAAAGAGATAATTCCCCGAGTGGAAGAGGCAGGAAAAACTGTTGCCTTCATGAAAATGCAAGAGAAATGAGCATTCAAAAGAGTTTCAACCATATACAGGAACTAACTTCTTTTGCTCAGACTATCCTGGCCACTTTGATCATTAGAGCAATGACTGTTCTAAACTTTTTAAAAGATATTTTCAGTATTATAACCAACACTGTTATTATTGTTCTTCTGTTCTAGGCATTTCTGTCAAAAATGGGCAGCTTTAAAAATTAAATCTGATGTCACTGACAGATTATTTAGCATTTTAGGTGCTGGGCAGTACCATGGGGCAGTCCATGGACTTTGTGCAGTCCATGGGCCTGATTTTTATGCAGTGTAAAACAGGCCATCATAAGAAATGCAGTTTTCCTGACATCTCTCTAAGCAGATGTTGGACAGACCCCAAGCAGATTTGGGAAGAGCTCAGTTCTGCTTCAGTCTCTGCCCCCACATTGCTGGGTGGCCTTTGAGTGCCTGGCTGCTATTTCTCCAACCAGAAAATATGATATTGATCTCCTTCGAACGGCCATGAAGCCAGTGAAGAAATTATAACCAGTGCATTACAGACAACCATGCACAACCAGTGCATAGTAACTTAGCAATTCCCATTTTTATTAGGATATCAAGACCTGGATCATTATTATCACAGGCTCTTTAACAGTCCTTGGATTACATGATCATCACATGTTTGCCTTGTTCTAGCAAGGTACCCCTAAGGATGGAAGGGAATTCCTAGGGAGTAGCCGGCACGGGGCTGCCCACTCCAGGACAATCCAGCAGCTGCAGGCAACCCACACACAGGCCAGTCGGTGGCCATCTGATGGGTACAGGCCTGGAACCCCCAAGCAGGGCCATGGTGGTGACAGTTACAGCACTGCCAACCCCTTGGCGATCACCGGAGACGGTGAGGGATGGCAGCAGGGCTGGGTTCCATCCAGACAGCCCCACCAGGCTCTGGGCTGGGCACAGGGTTGCTGGCAACATGGCTGCAGTGAGACTTGGAGTCCCACCCTGCTCCTGCCCTGAGTTCCTGGATCCACAGGTGGGGCTGGGGTCCTGGCTGACTGCTGGGGGACTGGAACATCTGGGTCACTGGGTCCCTTTCATTCCAGACAGCTCCCATTCATTAATCTCCATTTTAAAAGCTGCTGGTGTCTTGTCTGCACTATTTCACTGGGAGGGCTGTTCCGCAGTCTTGCACTTAACAGTTAAAATATTTCTTCTCACTCCCAGTTCAACACATGATATATTTACCATGACATTCCCTTTTATTCTTCTGCTTGAGAATTTATTGTAAATTCTCTCACAAAGCAGAGTCTGACTCCCCATCAGTCAAGCATCCCTCCTCCGTTTCAGGGCAGGCTTCCCTCAACACAGGTGAGTGCAGTTGCTCAGCCGGAGCCAAGGGTCGCCTCTCTCCCCATTTCTCAGAAAGATCTCACCTCAAAAGTCCTACAGTCACTTGTGCCTCCTTCAACTTCTGCATTATGGGGTGGTCCTGCAATCAGCCAGTCTTTCTGATTCTTCTCAGCCTTAGGTTAGGACATACACATCTTTCGATGTGTCTTCAGCTAATGAATCCCTGGCTTATTTCAAAAACACTTATGCATCTTCCTTGTAACATTCACCTATTTCTATCCAGCATTGTAATTCTCCAAGTAATCCAATGCTTATCATGTGATAGTCTCATCCTGCTGGATATTGGCAATACCTCTTCACTGTACGGCACTGTGAAACTTCATGATCATCCTCCAGACTTTTGTACCACTTTCAATAGTGAAAAAACTAAATAAAATCTGTCCCCAAATGTGCTGCATTGTTTTCTTCTCAGTGCAACACAGTACTGGTGTTCTTACAATTACCAATAGCATTTGCTCTCCAATTTGTCCTAGGGAAATTAATTAATGTCCCCTACATTAACATTAAAGGCAAAACTCTCAACATGTAAAACTGATCTTCAAGATCTGTTCACAGTATAATTTACCTAATTTCTTCCCCAGATTGAATACCCACTGTCTTCTATGCATGCTTCTTTTTCTCATTGTTTTACAGCATGCTGCATCTAAACACGTAGAATGCCTGCATTCACCTTACTTGCTTCTCTGAATACTGCATACCCTTCAACAGAAATTTCTCAGTTCATCTGATTGCCCTATTATGCCTCTTTTTTCTCTGTAACACTTAAATTCATGTAATGCATCAGTTGTTCAGATTCCTCCACTTTCTATTTCTTTTTAATTCTTTACCTTACTTCTTTCAATCTTTTCCTGCTTCAGTTGTTTCTTTCTGACTTCATTCAATTCCCTTGCTAGATTGCATGATTTTAGCTGCAGCACCTACTTGACTGTGACTCTACTCATTATCAATACTTTCTCTTTATTTCTTTTGGTGTTATTTTGGTTTACAATACCATGCATATTTGCTCTAAGTGCATATTTGCTACCCTTTACCTAGTTTCACTGTTGCGGTGGAATAAAACAAGATTTGGAGATTACACGAGTGTCTCTCAACATTCTCTAAGAACATTATACCAACAGTACATAGTTATGATCTGCTAAAAGCAGTGACCTTTTCAGGAGGAGGTTACCTGAATATTGGAACATCTACCTTCAGGAATGCCCAAAGCGCTCTACAGAATGGAACTGGGAAGGAACCTCTGCCAAACACCTTATAAACACCATGTGAGATAGCTACTTGGATAGAGAATGCATCCTACTAGGAAAAGAGGATGAGCTTTGCCACATAGGTATACGGATACTGTACTTTCAGCAAGACTGGAATTCTCAAGAAAGTTAGTGGAAATTTCCAGCCAATAAGAAAGGCTCCTAGCTCCTTTTCCCAAAGAAAACTTAAGAATAATTTAGTAATGGGTAAATGTTATTAAAATTTTCATTCTTAGTATTATTTTCTTTCCCCTAGTAAAGTAAAAGTTATAATTACTTGGTGAGAAATCATAGCTGTGAATTGCTAGTTATTGTTGGCATGACACCCAAGCAGCACATTTTTTCCCACCTACTGTGTAGGATAGCTGGCAAGTCCCTGAAAATTAATGACCTGCTCAGAAACAGATATTTGGACAATATTTTGTGAAGGCTGGAACAGTCTTTTCTGCTAATGTTGAGGGATGAGCAGCTATGCAGAACCAAGAGTACTCCAGGAAAGACCATGTAAGTGTAAGAATTAATCCTCTCAGTCTTTCCTCATCCTCAACATAGTGGAGTCAGTCATTGCCTCCTGGCTTCTAATGTGAGCTACTAAACTCCAGTCTAGTAAAATGAAACACACTTGAAATCAAATTTCTGGTGAAAGGTGGTGAAAAAGCAGTTTAAAGTGTATTTTCTATTTTGCTTGTCTGAGTTTGTGCCTTTTTCTCTTAATATATCCAGAATCTTCTCCCCCTTTCCCCTGCCCCTGGCCTCTCATTCCAAGAGTAAGAAATGCTGCTTAACAAGGCATCAAGAATTTTTTGTTCTGGCAGAAGCGTGTTCAGGAACTTGTGCTGATTATCGCACAATATATGAATATTGCACAACAGTATTAGCCTGTCCGTCATTGTGTTGTATGAATAGAATAGCTGGACTCTCTCAGTTACAATACTCTTCACAGGAACTGTAGTGACACAGGAACTGAGCACACGGCTCTCTCTAAAAAGAGAGCGACACAAAGAAATTGCCTTTTTTTCTGGAGAAATTGTTGCTATTTACATCAGTTCATGAACATTTACTGAAAAACTACTTTAGACAGTACTGATCATGGAAAAGGACTTAATAAGAAATTTAAGTATGCAGGTCTCATTCTCTTAAAAATACTTCAGATTCAGTGTAATTGAGGGCCTGTGCAAATCAGAATCTCTTGGTTTACTTATTACACCCTCTTACACCTGCAAAGCTGTAAATTACTACATTGGTTACTAGGAAAAGGCCCAAATTTTAAATATTGGGTGGGTGAGTATGTGCAATCTGAAATGTTTTCATAGTTTCTGAAATCTAATGAGTTCAGATAATTATGGAATTGGGAAAGAAATTATCAGTCTGTTTTGTATCAAGAAGACAATTGTATCAAGCAGACACGTTTGGAGTCCAATGCTGAGTAATAAACCACCCATGCAGTTTCCATTTTTGACTTCTTGCTTTTGGGACATGTGTGAAATAAGCTGCAGATGACAGTCAAATGCACAGACTTTGGTAGCTTCTTTCCAATGAATATATTTTCCTGGACACTGGCTGTTCTGAATTTTTATAGTGTGAAAGTAAAAAGAAACAGTTGTGCAGTTTAACTGAGGTTTCATTTGAAGGAATTGCATGATGGATTCATTACTGAGATGGCAAGTACAGCTCAATCTAGTCAATATGGAATTTCCTTTTTCCATTCTCTAGATATAACAGGATACAACAGGCAGTGAAATAGGCACTTAGTCACTGGTTTTTTACAAATCTTTTTAATTCCCTTATTGCCCAATCTTGCAGTTGTTGTGATCTTGCCAACACTTCTCTTGCCATAATTCCAACAAAAGCAGGCCCTTAAATGTGAAATATAATTAAAATGACCTTTAGCTGCCTTCCATGGATTGCCATCCATAAAACTAGGAAACAAAAAAAAAGTACTAATAAAAATAATGTGAAATTTGTTTAAAGACACCATCTAATAGGCTAACTGCATGTGCTAAACTATGGGCCTGATCCATGACACCATTACATCATTTTATTCCCCACAAGAGTTACCACAGCAAGAAACTGCCATTAACAGAACGGGCTTTCCTATATCCAACACGTCTTAAGTACTGAAGGAACTAGATTTTGAGTACTTTTTCTACGGTATTCACAAGTCAGGTCTAAATTCCCGAGAAAACATAGAGGCAATGAGATTTGCAGTAAGAGGTTTAACTCTGGATGCACAGAGACAATTATACCAAACTGGATTCAGAGCCTTGATGTTAACTTTTTAGTGACTGAACATCTACTGTACATAGTCAGGTCCACGCACCTGTGCCGTAGGCATGGATATCTGTCTCATCTTTTCCCCACTCTGAAGAAATCCCACATTTTTTCACTTGGCCTTGTTCTTTATGTTGCTTTATGAGAGTTTCACACATGACCAGAATGTCCTCTAACTTTATACCTTCCTCTAAGAGATTTATCATGCTTTTATATTTCGAGACATGCTTCTTCATTCACACCCTCTCTTTGGAGCCAAGACTACGGAGACTTTTGTCTTACAAAAGTCCACCTTATGTAAGCCTACCTTATAAACATATATTTGGATGAACTCCAAGTACTCTTAGGCAATAATACACACTGATGATGAATAATAGAATTAAAGGGAAATATAAACAGGAAAAGGCTGCAAAATGACTTTGCAGCAATTTTCTATTGATCTGTGGAAATAGAATACATCAAATCCAACCATGGCAAAAAGGCAGTTACTTTTTCCAGGTAAAACCAGCAGAATTTGAAGGGTAACACTGAGAAATATCAATGATATTGTACAAAATAGATCAATTTTTTATCCTGAAAAAACCAGTCATCTCTTGAAGTTATTGGGAAATTGGTACTGAATCCACAATGAAATATAATTATAAAAACATTAGGTAATACAGACTTTCATTAGTGATGCCAGCAGTGATTGGATCCTAACTTTCTAATTAAGCTTCCAGTCCAGTTTCTTTTGTAGTTTACCAAGCCTTTCATCCTTGATCATTTGACTATCTTTTAAAATACCATGTCTCCTCTGATGATGAAACAAATAGGAAAAAGAAGCCTCATAAAAAAAACAAGCCCTCATCTCTGGTTTTCCCAGATTGTTCCCCCTTTCATACCTCTTTATGCTGTACAGTAGCTCCTCAGGAACTGTCTTTGTGTTAGTCCACTTCATGGTCAACTAAAATCCGTCCATTCGAATCTGTACAAACACATTGATTTCATTATTTATTCCTTTCACATCAATGATAATGATCAGTAAGGCTTTCATAGGGCTTGCAAAAGTATCGATACATTCTCTAAATCAAAGTCAGTATTCATTTGTTTATATACTTTTTAGGCTATTCTTTTTGCTAATGGCAAGTTTTTATATGTTTGATTCTAAAAACAGATTAACATATGCAAGGGTTCAGGTGTGTTTTGCACACTCCAAATGCATCCTGAAAAACAGAAGTATGAATTTTTTTCCCCTTTCACTTGCCTAGACCCTCCTCTTCTCAATCTCTTGCCTTCATACATTTTTTCTTAGTGCTGTAATTTAAATATAAAATGAGTTTACCATTCACCTAGGCTAATCAGATCTGACTACATATGAATGATATTTGGGATTATGCCCTGCATGAGGACATTCACTGCCTCCCTGAGGACATAATTTTACTGTTGAGGTTTGCGATCAGGAAGACTAATCAGTCTTGTGATGCACACTTCAGGATTTCATTATTATGAGATTTTTTTTTTTCTCTGAGCGTTGAAAGAAACTGGAAGTACAACTCACTGTTTTATATCCATGTGATGGATAATTTCATATTTGCTTTTCCTTACTCTGTTTTAGGGACCAGTACTGTGTTTTTAGCAATGAAAGAAGAAAAAATTGAAAACATTTTATGAAGTGTATAACGTGCTCTAGCCTTTTTAATTGCATGTGTGACACATATGAGGCAAGAGCATAAGCCCACAAAGCTTCACAATGGTAGCCTAGAAAAACCTTCAACTGTACGTGAAGTGTGACCATCTCTTGTCTGGCTACTCTCTCAGGTGACCTATGCCAAGAAATACTTGAAGAACCAAATTCTTTTCAAGATTCCTGATGTCCACAGATTTCATCCATGCAGCACTCAGATACAGTTTTGGAAAGAGGAAGCAAACAGTTTGTATTTTCTTCTTGCAGACTCCGAAAACAAACATGGATTGGTCTTGATTTATTTTCCTAACAGATTTATTTCCCTAACAGATTTATTTCCCTTTGTTATAATGACTCCAAGCATCAGTGTCCTCTTCTTCCACCTTGCCCAATGCAAAATATAACTATTGCATAAAGTCTTGAGCGTAAATGGCCTGAATTGGCAGTACACTTTAACATCCTAGGATTTTAATGGCTTTTAAGCATAGAAAGACCTCAGGGCAGCAAAGTCCTGAAGTTCATGCTGAATTTCAACCAAATGTCTGTTATCACTTCTTAGCACAGTACATAACTATGCACTGAAACCTCACATTGGACTGGTTCCTAGCAGTGATATGGTTTACATGCTTCAAGTGCAGTCTGCTTCCATGCTTTGCTGAATCTCGTTTACTTATCTTTGGGGGAAATAAAATAGTATTTCAGTATATCACCTGAAGCGTCACTGGCAATGAAAAATAAGCTGTTTAGCATATGTGAGAAGGGCGGTATCTACTCAGGAAATAGAATGTACAGAAAGGCTGAAAGTTTATTATTAATTCACTTGCATTAGGTTAGCAAGTAGGAGCCCTAGCCATGGACCATGGCTGTAGAACACAGAGCAGAAAGACAGTCTCTCCTCCAAAAACCTTACTCCAAAAGAATGAGAAAAGTTATAGAGATGACAAAAGGCTAGGAAATATTTCAGACGGTGATAAGAAGTGAAACAAATCTCTGTCTGCTAGGTGGTTATGGTTGCATGCCACCAGTCTACCAGCTGATATGTTTTTTGCAGACATCAGCCAGGGCAAATTTTGAAGAGAGGTGTGAAAGACAACAAATGGAGTGGATTTACAAGTTTTATAGGGAGCTCTTCCCAACTGTGTCAGGCAGCATCACTTGACAAACTGATTAGCAACATTAACAACTGAAAAAGCACTTTGCAGTGAAATTATGTAGGATGGCCACCAGAGACTCTGGCTTCCTTTCCTGATTAACTATTAAAATATTGATAGTCAGCACTATACAAGACTTAAATAAATTCATTACAATCAAAAGGGAAATCATCACAAAGGAAGAAATCATACATATTATCCACTTACTGGGCAATTTTTGCTTTTTCCTGAATATTTCAGTAACTTCCCTAATGTTTTCATCATTTGATTATTTTAACTTAAGATTCCTTTGCTCTGTAGTCTCAAGTAAAAAATCTGAAGTTCTACTTTACTTCTAATCAGGCAAGTAATCTACTTTTGTTTTCAGTATTTTTAAGTGTAAGTCAACATCAGGTTTCTTGTATAAAAAGTTACAGAAGCTGCCTATAGAACATGTACTCTTTACTATTCAAATAAATGAGTGGAAAAACATTTGTTTGCTACTGGGCCTGTTAATACAGGTTGAATTCAGTGGCAGAAAGCAAAAGCGAAAATTGACTTGTTCAAGATTTTAAATTAAATACTTACAGTAAAAAAATTGCACTCTGTTAGTTCCAGGAATAATAACAAAAATTTTCTTCATACACATTTTTAATTACAAACTGGAAGCTTATTTTTAAAAATATTAAAAACTGCAGACATTTCTCTGAATTATCTCTGTGTTTATGTTATTAAACACAGCTTGATGGGTTTTTCTTTGATACATATGATCTACAAACACTGCACAGCAGCTCCAGGCTCCTTTTTTTAAAGTGTTTTATAGTTTTATAGCTCGTACTTACAAAGTTATGGCGGTAGAAGTGGCTTTCACCAAAAAATCCTCCCCAGAATTAGCATAAAAGTCAGTGAAAGACAGAAGAGCTCAATGGTTCTTTAACCCTCCTCCCTCATATTTATATATTTAAAGACATTGAATATGCAAATATTCCTCACTTGGTTGTTGCATAAAATTAGTTGACGGAAATGATGTACGACAGGTCTCCTGTTTTGACCCTCAGTTAGGTCTCAGTTTGTGGTGTCAAGTCCAGCTGCTCTATTTGATACAGAGTGTGATTCATGTGCATGTAAACATGAAGTTTAAAACAACCAGGGCTTATTCTGAAATGTTCAGTTGGATTTTGCTTCAATAAGAAAGATGGAGAAAAAAAATAAAGACTGTGAAGAGTTGGCACAAGAAGAACTGCATATGCAAAACTACAAGTATAATTGAAAGGCCAGATTCAAGCTCTTTTGAGCAGGAAAGCAGTTTAATCTGGTAAAGTCTTGATCACATAATGGCAACTAACTCAAAATACTCATTCAGTCCTAAGGATTATGGTAGAGGAAATGATTTGGGGCCAAGAGATCTTAGAGTGGGTGAGATCTTATCACCATTAGCGCACATTATCCTCAGTAAGACCAGCAGGATTTAGCCAAATACAAAGAATCTCTCACAATGTTTTCTTAGCAAAATGTGGTATTACTGAAAGAGAAAAAGCTTTGTATACCAAGGCAGTTTTGGAGATAGTAATCCCCATCCCAACCTCAACTTTTAAAGTGAGTTGAAAGATGGAATACAGAGGCTGACAGAAAAGATTTACAAACTCAAACAGGAAGGTGAACAAAACAGTGTAAGAAAAGCAAGGCAATTTCCACTGACTGATCACCATAGTCTAATTAGAGAAACAGCATTGTATCCAGTTCCCTCACCTAACAGCCACTGAGCCATAACGACATAAAAGAAATCACCGAGAGGGTAGGAAAGCAAGGCGCAGTGGAAAGTTCCATGAAGTGTTCCCACTGCGGATGGCTTACAGGGATGCTCAGAAATGAATGCTTCACGTGTATTTTGCCATAAATACATCCCTCGGGAGATTTGCATCAGAGTCAAGGATGTCTGTGTTGAACGATTTTGACAGTAATAAACTGTTTAGTAATTTTATATTTAACATGGAAAATTATTTCCAAAGCACTTTTTGGACACCAGCTCAAAAGTATAGCCAGTTTTTGAATTGCCTTACTAACATATAAACTCTCAGAGTGCATAATGCCAGTAAAACTGCTATTCTAAAGTTGTCTTTGTTGAGACAGTTTCCCATTTTAATTGCATGGGAAGGTTGGGTTGTTTTTCCAGAATCTATTGCTTGGAAGAAGAGATAATGAGTCCCTCAATCATGCATTACATTTCCATAAGTGAAGGGCCTAACCCATGTCATGTCTTACAGCTCCAGTTTAGTGTCCAAAAGAATACTGTATTCTATTTGTGTAACCTTGTCACTGTCATTCACAGTGATGGAAAGCGACATATTTAGGGAGAAATGTTCAGATGCTGAACCAAGGACACAGATAATATAGTGGTATTTGGCTAATAGTAAGCTGGTAGGTTAGATGTGCCTCCTTGTCCAGCTTGAAACACAAGCCCTTCATTTCTGACTTCCATGTGACATTCTTTTTCCTCCAGATACCATTTTAATAGTTATTTCCCCTTTCTTTAGTGGAACTTATGGTGTCTTTTGTTTGAGTTGATGCTGCTCACCTAGGAAAAGCATTGTTTTTAGGCACAGATCACACAGGTTGCTGTATATGGCATCACTTGTAGGGAGTGGTAGGACAGCCCCTGCCTTTCTGTTTACCTTCTCCATATCTTTGGGAGGTGTTGGGGCAGTGGGAAATATCTGGGCTGAGAAAAATCACCTTGTTTCCTCTGCCAGCAAGGAGACCTGTAAACTCTCAATGGTTCTACCACTGCTATCCAGCTCAGCTCATGTCCACTCCCCTTTGGAGCAGCAAACAGCAAAGCTGTCTATGTTTCTGGGGTACTCTGAGCAGCATGGCAAAAGGTATTCCAAGCCAATGCTTGCCTTGTTATGCTGTTAATTACATCTTGGCTTCCTCTCATTTTCCATTTCAACTGTCTGCAGAGCCTTTCATTTGTGATTATTTTTTGGCCACTGGTTTAAGTGTGCCTCCCTATACAGAGCTAGCCTATACCTACAGTTTATGAAGGAAGAAGTGGAGTTCAGATAGAATTAGCCTGATATGTCTTCAAGTTGCAGAGCCATACAGTAAAACAGCTTTTATAGTAGTGTTATGTATATAGGATTTAATTATGAAGGCAAGATTTCTGTTTCTACATGGCATATGTTTCTTGCTATTCTGGCCTTCACATCAGTTCATAGTAACTTACTGTGTTTTTTTCAATTCACATAGAATTAATTTACTGTACTTATTTGTTAGGGACCTACTAAGTAATTTCATTACTGAGGCTTATTATTCACATCACTGGGAATTTACTAATAAACAAGATCAAATTCTCTTAATCTTGGTGCTTTATGATGGGGGTAACTGTATGAAGACATACACATCAATACTGACTTTTTAGCTATGTATGCATAAAATACATAAAGACATATATCCTCCATATATATAAACACAAAAAAGACATTGATAAATAAAGATATATATTCTTAATCGGTACATAAAGGTAGCTACAATTTCTTATTTAATTGATAGATTAAAAAAAAAACCAACTCTGTAAATGGGGATCCTCACTGTGTCACTGGTAGGGTCAATTTCTAACAAACCCAAGAAAAATCCATCTGTTTCTAAGGGGGTATTTTATTTATCACATCTACTTGCAGATAACCTTCTACTTACTATGGCAATAACACGTAAAAGTAGGGTCAAACCACCTATACAGTCTGTTCTTTGTTGCTTGGTAAATAAACAAGTTGTTTAATATGACTAAACACAAGGATACAGAAACCTAGGAATGAAGACAGTAAGTCAGATTCAGAAGAATGGGGATACTCTCCTAAACCGCAGCATCACTGGAAAACTTGTCAAAATTGCTATTATTAACTAATGTCTGTTTCCAATATGGTAATTTCTTAGTAACACAGCGTTAATGAGATCATTGCTGTCTGCACTTCTAAAGGCATCTTGATGGCAAGGACTCAGAAAGGAGCTATAAGAATAGCTAGTGGTCTGGGAATAACTCTTTTGTAGCAAGATTGGCGACAGAAGCTCTATTCATTTAGTTAATTAAGAGAGTGATTGGACCATGTTCTACAAGTAGCCATGTGGGGAAGAGATTTTTGATAACAAATTGATTTTTAGCAGAGCCGAGGAAGGCATAAATAAGACCCAAAGGTCATTCTTAAAGCAGTGAATGGTGTTTTGTAGTCATTGTATGTAGTATATTGATAGAGAGAAATCAAGGTCTCTCATAACCTCTATTTCCAGCTGATGAGTTCTCAGCCCATAACAAGATTTTCTATTTTTTCTATTGCACCTTTCTGCAATGGTCTGCAGTTCTTACTGACGAATCTCATGTCTAGTTCCCCATTCCTCAAGGCAACACAGCTCTTTTCATCAGCTATACTGAGTCTTTTCTCAGTTATCTAAGTTTCCCAATACTGTACTATCAGGAAGTTTCAATCCCACTTCTTTTAAGACTATCAATGAAAAAATTTCTCCTAATACAGCTTCATTAGGATCAGTCCTAACTACCTACCCCCCAGCCTAATGGTTCCTTTTTCTATATTGCCTTTTAGGCTGTAACTTTTAAGCATAACCTTGATACTGACTCCTGTTTTTTTCCAGAACTAAAAGGGCTTTCAAGAAAATTAACTATAAAATTTTATTACTGCCTCTCAGTTATTGACTAATACTCTCCGCAGGCATATGTTTTCTTGCAGTTTGACAGAACTACCTACCTGAGTGAAACCATGGCCCTTTTGACGTCAAAGGCAAAACTCAATTTCGTGACTGGATTTTACCCTCTGGGATATATTTTCAAAGTATACATTTCAACAGTATAAAATGTCCTGTAAGCCCCATGCCAACACCACCAGCACCACAGAGAGTAGGACATTTTTGCATTGGCATGAACAATCCTGGCACCTCCCTTCCTGTGGTTTTGCTTTTTCTGTACATAGGCATTTAGATTTAGATTTTGGGAGAAAATGTTATGTATCTATCTACATAACATCTATACCACTGCTAGTGCAATATAAATAACACTGTTAATAAGTAACAATAAAATTATGCTTGTTTTGATTTTTACATTGCCTCTATGTTAACCCTAACCAATGTTGTATCAATTTTACATTTCTTAAATGTTTTTCTATTTTAAATTCCTTAGCCATGTGGGTCTCTATTATAGCAGAGACATTCTTGATTCTCATCATAATGGGTATATTCTTACTACTGGTAGCCTTTCTGGCAGCCTCACCAGAGTACTCATGATACGTTTACCATAGTGTGGTAAGTAATACACACTTAGAATCTGCTTTCCTCCATTATATTTCATATCACTCTAAAAACCATCAGAAAAAACATACCATAAACAGAATATTTCTTATGGACATTGCATTGTTTCTATAATACAATTTTTTTTCTTGAGAATAGATTGTTTCTTTACACTGTTAGGCTGAAGAATTCCTTTTGATAAGAATCCACTCTTGATTTGACTGACTAGAGACCCATATCAAAAATTCTCATTGGCTTGGCTCACCAGGATGTCAGAGAACACCAACCTTCCCCAATACATTAAATACTCAGTAACACAAGGAATAATGAAAATGATACATTAGATGCAATTCAGAGAAGACAAGAATGTGGGTTTTAACATAAGGACCACATAAAGATAGCCCAGAGAATCAGGGATGATGGACCAATACTCTTTCTCCAGTCTTTTTTTGGAAAGAATCCTCCTACTTAACAACAGCTATACACATTTTATGAAAAAATGCTTTTGTGCCAGAATGATTACATTTTCATAAATATAAATTGAATCACAGATCACTATGCTTCTCTAAGAAAATCAGCATTTGAAATTATCCTAAAATAACCTTCTTTGGTAGAAGACCTGCATAAAACTAGAAGTGAATCACAGGCACAAGAGCTTTTGGTATAGGCAGAGCACACTTGCAGGAACAGAGGTGAAAGGGCTACTTGGCTTTTGAGAAAACTTGTCCCTTGCAAGCTCACTAGAGCTGAAAATAGAAAGATTTATTTAATATAGAATCTATGCTTCTAACGCATAAAAATGTTTTCTTTTGTCACTGATCACCTTGTCTGATCATGAATATATGTAAAGTTTAGATGAAAAATGTAAAAACTGAAACTGAAGTTCAGAATTATCCAGGCCTTTACAACAAACCAACAAACAAACAAACAAAAATAATACATGGGATTTAAACAGATGTCTTTCATGTGTAGGCTGCTCCTATTTTCCCACTCACCATAGTGTTTCTGTATAAAGTTATACTGCATCATATACAATTTTAAAATGCCAGAGAACTGTCATACACTATACTTGTTTTCTTTGGGTGAACAACCTATGCCAGAGCTCCTTGATCAAACACCATGCAACAGTCACACAAAATTCTATTAAATAGAACAGAAAAAACTTTGCTATCAACACTCACACTTACTGTAAATATTATCTTCTTAGTTAACTGATCTGCTTCCTCCCTGATTATTAGGTTTGTATCTACTGGCTTTATTGACATAATAACCTTTGATTAACTTTATTTCTATAAGTCCCATAGAACCATTACTAAAATGTGCTTAGGACTAGATTTACTCATATTTGTGCAAAATTGCAGACCTGTTTGCTAATTTTAATTGAACTTATTTTTTCCAACCCGTTAAAGAAAATAGAATTAAATGGAAATTGCCAAGAGACTAACTTACCATCCTCAAAACTTTTATAACTGGTGAGAAAATGTAGTCAGGAAAGATCTCATTTTCATTGTTTGCTCTCACAGGATATTTGCAGCATTGGCAGTTTACACAACACTTCTTTTTTCCCTCTATAAACTGAGCTCTTTTATTTTTTGAATTGCTGAGGCTCAGCAAACACAGAACACAGTGATATCAGTTTTATTCACTTTTCAGATTAAAAGTAAGCTTTAACCGTTCTTGAAAATCCCTTCCCAATTCTATGGTTCGTGAAGCACAAACTGCCCCACCATGTGAGCTGTGCCTTCATGTACACCTGACCTACTCCAGTTTCCTGGCCTATCTTCACAGCTCAAAGAGAATTACAGAAGATAAGTCCTGATACAGTCGAGTGGCTACAGGGTACTGAAAGCAACATTAAATAAATGAACTATTGTTAGCTATCAGCTTGACTCTCTGCCAACCAGCTAAATGAATCACTTTGAAAAATTAAACAAAAAGAGGTTTAATTTGACATGACTTGTTTGACTTTCCGCTTTTTTGTTTTAGTAGGGACCCAATGCTGATGCCATGCCAGCAGGAGAATAAGCACCACATATCTGTCCATTGCCAAGCCATAACTAATGCATTAAACCCTTTTATTTTTCACTTCTATTGTTTGCTATTAGAAATGCGTAGTGTGTACCCATAAGTCTACAATAAAGCCCCTGGATATTTCACAATTAAAACTTCTCTATCCTCTTAAAATATTTCGCTGTTTTTCTTTGCTCTTTATGTAGTAAATAAGCCTGGAGGGATATTGAATACAGATAGCTAAACAATTTCAGTTCTTTTAGCAGTTTATATGTGCCCTTCAATCTCTTGCAAAAGGCAAAGGGCAGGGGAGGGTGGGTTTTTGCAATAAAATGTTTTATACAGTGAATTTGGCTTGGTTGTATAAAATGTTAATGTTGGAGTAAATCATCAGTTTGGCAAGTAAAGTTAGCAAAAGGCCTTCTGCCTGACCATTTATGGTTTTGTGTTTCTTCTCTTCAATAGGTTTCTTTTCCTTATTGCTACTTACAATAAACACTCTGGGCCAAATTTTCCACCCTGTTACAGCATGCGAACACACTGGCATTATTTTGGTAACACTGGTGTAACCAAGGCAGAAGAATTTGCTCTTCAGATTTATAGGCTGCCTTTCATCTGAGGATATCAAAGAAAAGTCTGACCAAAATCAAGTTCCAAGATCAAAACATTCCCAAACCTTGGGAAGGTACAGAGCCAGCCTTTGCAGCCAGATCCATTTCTGATCCATATTTAAGCATTTCTGCCTTGAACCAAGAGGTGCAAATTAGTTACAACACTCTCTGCACAGAATGGGAACCTGAAGGAACATTGAGAATTACTAAAACCTGTGGTTTGTTTCAAAATCAATTTCTTGTTTAGAGACATAACTGTGGTTCTAGAGGGCATAAGCCTAAACCAGTTCTGAGTATTTTACTTTCTGCTTGGTGCAAACCCAATTGCATCAATAGTTTTGCCTGAAAGATAAAAAAACTATCTACGAATTTTGAAAACTTAGTTCAAGTTGGATGCAGAAATAATTAAACAAAATAAACTGTTACCATTATTTCATGTAATTTAATCACAACAGCAGGAAACCATTTCAGTTTCTTAAGCCAATCAAACAACTCGGTCAATGCGATATATTCCCTGCAGTATGCAGAATCTGAAAACTAAAAAATACATTATTTTAAAAGAACCTGCAGTAGGGGTCATCTGTATCGAGGACAAGTGGCTTCCACTAGAAGAGTTTCTTTAAAGCATGCCCTTGCCTGCTTCTGGACACTGGCTCTGCCAGATGCAGAACTCACCTGGGTAGATGGTGGGGCTGCTGCAAAGACACCACAGTCTGTTTCAACTTGTGGTCATGGAAATAACAGGCATGCTCTTCTTCCCTCCCCACAGAGGAAGCAAGGGGAGGTCAGCGAAGCTTCTTATGACTTTGTTTATGAGCAGACACTAAAACCACAATTTTTCAAGCTACTTAGTAATAGTAATAGTATTTATTTTATAAAAAGGAAATTGTAAAGATGAGCATAAGCTAGGGAATTACTTGGTGGAAATAAATCTTGAACTGAATTAATTGACTTTAATTTTTCTCATTGATTTCTAAATGTGTGGAGAGGGGGAGAAAAAAATATTAAATAGAAAATACACGGCTGGGAAATGGAAATACTCCAGCCTTGGCGTGGGACATCACCCACTCTCCACACAGAACTCAGCTATGGGGCAGATGTAGATGACAGCAAAACATTTCTAAATACTCTAAGACTGCTTATGCTGTCCTAAAATATGACCAGAATGCTAAGGGAGCAGAGTCAGACTCTGTTTCATGGACCTCCCACCGAGTTCGTTCTTCATGCACTACACAATAAGAAAAGTTTTGCATGTCAGGCTAAAATTAACTCTTCTTTTTCTTCCCTCAAAATGAAGACAAGAGGCAGTATGCATGAAGGTGCTGTGGGCCTGGGAATTCAATTCCCTCAGCTGCTGTCAAGATCACTGGCCAGACTGTGAGTAGCAATGTGACTATCAACAGCATTTTCTCTGCCACCAGTGTTGCAAGCTGGATAGTCCTTCCAGCAAAAGGATTGCCAGTCACAGGATTTCTATCTGCCTAGATCACCCCTGAGAGCTGCTGAAAAGCTGCGTCAGAGCTGCCTTCTCTGGCACAAGGGTTTATGGAAGTCTGTCTGAGGAACCGTCTTGACAGAATGACCTCCACATTTAAGTGAATTTTAATTTTAGGTTATAGGTGAATGGACGGTAAACAGTGTAAATATCAGACATGCTCCTCTAAGTGTGAGTGAATAAAAACAGGCCACCTATCTATCTGCAGCCTTCTCTGTGCCTCAAATATCTTTTCCCTTACCACTTGTATTTTACAGGCTGAAATTATCCATTGAATATTAACCAAGAGGCAACACCTACTTCTTTATTTTCGGTGGGCAATAGTATAAAATTAATCTGAGCTGTAAGCTCTTAAACCCCAAATTAGCTACTTTCACATTTTCTAGTGTTTAGCATCTTGAGAGCAACCAAAAATACTCATGGGGAGATTCCAACTGATTATAAGAGGAAAATTTTTTACACTGAGAGCAATCAGCCATTGGAATAATCTTCCACGGGAAGTGGTGGATTCCCCAGCATTGGACACTTTTAAGATTCAGCTGGACAAGGTGCTGGGCCATTTTGTCTATACCATGCTTTTTTCCATTAAAGGTTGGACCAGATGATCCTTGAGGTCCCTTCCAACCTGGGATTCTATGATTCTGTGAAAAAGTCAATAATCATTGTTTAATGCCTTAATGCTCTTGACAGACTAACTGTAGGTTCTCTGTTTTGAAAGGAGGGAGAGATTTATAAGAAGCTTTAGAAGTAAGAACAGTATTTCCTAGTTATTGAATGTAGCACTTTTTCCATTTTAATATATACATGTAATTTTGAATAGTAGTAATATAATTGTTACTTTAAGTTTCCCCTGAGAAAATACAGAACTATTGTATTCACCTTTTAGAACATTTCTTCTAACAAAAGAAACATGTGTACACAGCTTCTAGGTCAACATTCTTCAGAAGAAAGTCCCTGTGTATTTTTGTAACAACTGCCCTTTCTTTCCGTTTCACTCCCGCTACAAATCTCAGATTAGCATGTGCTAAAAAGTGCACATTTTGTAGTGTTTGAGATTAGATTTGCAAAATCTAACTAATATGCACAGAAACACATATGTTACAATCTACTTACACCTTACTTCACAAAAGCAATTATAAAACCTTAACAAAATCATAATGAAGAAACCAAAAACCCCCAAACCCTTTGTTTGGAGTATCTGAGTCCTAAGAGTAAGGAAAGAAGAAAAAAGCTACATTTCAGACCTGTACAGACCATCATGAACCTGTAAGTTTTCTTTACTCAAAAGTGAAAACGAGACAACACGTGCTGTGGGATGGAGTCTGAAGAAGCCTAAAAGAGTCATCTAAAGTCATCTTTTCCTCAGGGGCTCTATGCAAAAGCCCACTTGAACACAGGCACTACCATTCTCTAAAGCCTTTGTGCTGTATCCAGGAAGGATGAAGGCATATGAAGTAGGACTGAAGTTGGAACTGAGACCAAAATTGGGATGCAAATAAGACTCATCAGCTGTTGCCTAACCTTGAAGTTGCTTAAATTTACCATGTGTGTGTGTATATATATATATATGTATATATTTGATTCAGTGCTTTCTTTGCCATTGGCAGCCTAGGTATGGCCAGGATCCAGAAAATACATATTCCACTAGTTTAAAATCTCTGAGTAACGACATTCAGAGAGACATTTAACACATATTCATGGAACTGCACTTCCTAGATGCAGCAGTTGTGAACCATCAAGTTTATATTTTTTAATACCTGGAGGGGGGACCATCCCTTTTTACAGAAGATCTTACAGCATTTACCCAGGAAGTCAGAAATGCAAATTCAACAGCTTAAGGACATATTTTGAGAGGACTCAAATGCTACCTCTGGAGCTGCTGGCCAATATGGAGGCTACCATGCAGAAAAGATCAGTTATGATACAGCAATTTACAGCAGAGATTATATTTCTGAATGGTAGCAACACAGACTACTTGTTAACCAAATGGGATATTCTTGGTTCTGGTGTTTGCTCCCGTGCTTGAATAGTGACAAAAATCCAGAATCATCATTGTGAGGTCTGTGTCCTAAATAGGAGGTACAGAAACAAGTTTCTTCTTGGCCTTTCTGATCAATGGATTTTGAATGCTTTTCTGGATGGTGCCACATCTTCAACAGTATAGGCAGGGTGTAATGTAAAGGCATCTTTTGTGAAGTAAGAAATGAGTGTTTCCTGCCCTTGGTTATATGGGATTCCTGAATATCGTTAAGTGCCCCTGCTGCATCCTATCACATCCCTATGTGAACAACATGCAGATCTGCACAATCACACCCGGGGAGAATAAAACTGAAGTACACAGCCTGAACTTGAAGCCTCAGTGCATTATGGCCAAGTCCATGATGTGATCTTCCAGAGACCAACATTGCAATGCTCACTTGTCTGCATTCAGATTTGCTCCTCAAGTCAATAGCAATGATCCCAGCTCTCCCACGTCCTCAGACTGTTAGTCCTCAAGCTGTCGGTCTACTAAGAGAAGTAGATGGCTGTCACACTATCAGCAAACACGTAATCAAAGTAACATGCTGAATTTTGAAGATTTCCCATTAAAAGGATTCTAGACCAGGCATCCAAAGTTAGAAGGACACACTTTTTGAAGCTGTAAGTCAGATTCTCTCCCTCAGCAGAGAACCGAGATTCCCAATGCATCCTTCTGGCCCTCTGTAAGAAGTCCCCTATATGGGTGTCTTGAAGATAGATGTTTTTGGTTCATCCTCTCTCCCCACGCTCAGCACAATTAACACCAGCACTCAGCACAGGATGTGGGATCTGGACTAGGGGCATGGTGCCCAATTGTTAGCCTTTAGTAGGGCTAGTCCTTGGGCTCTGAACTGGATGAATTACCCAACTCTTAAGAAAGTACTAGTGTTTTGTAACTTTCTGTGTTCAAAGACACCCTTTAAATAATAGTCTGGGAATAACTTCTATGCTCTCCTTTTCTAGGCTCAACCTGGTAGTGCCTACAATAGTCTATGAGGGTTCTTGTATAAAAAGCACTGCAAACTGGTATTTCATGTCAGTTAGTCAGGAACCTATCTAATACTTAAACTAAGGGAACCATGTCCTCACAGAGTGCTTAACTGAAATCTATTTAAAAATTAAAGTTAAATCAATGCAACTTGCTTCTGCAGGCAAAGCTGAGGGCATGCTGCCCTGCATTTAATCTGCATATGCAGACTCCTCCAAAGGGAGCACAGGGCATAAGTTCCTAAGTTTGAGAACAGTCCATTCCATAAAATCCTGAATTAACTTACAAAAAGGCCAGCCTGTGTTGGTTAATGCCATTGTAGCTATGGGTTTAGTACACACTGTTCCCTCTAATACTCTCATAGCTCCACATTCTTACTCCACTCAAGCAACGTGAATGCTCACTTTTGGTACAACATTCATATTTCACCTGACACACAAAATTCCTCATGGCATTACTAGCAGACCTACCAGGAGATCTAAAAACATTACAGCTCTAAAAAAGGCAGCTTGGCTTATTGCTCTGTCCCTAGCAAAATCTTTCCACTGAAAGCCAGTACAAGCCAGAGAGCACAAGCAAAGTTTACTATCTTTATTTCTTATAGCTTCTAAAAACCAAGAGTAGGGTTGCTAAAAGAGGAGGAAAGTGAACTAAGGTTAAATACACCAAAGGTTGCCTGTCCTCTTCTATGTGTCACCAGTTATCTATGCTTGCATAAGCTGAAACCCAAATTTTAAGAAAGTTGAATATTTAGAAATAAAAAATCTGCCCACTTTTTAGCTGAAACTTAACTCATGTTTCATGTGTGGAATTAGGAGTCTTTCATGAAACCTTTTGTCTGGCCTGGGATGATTCTGAGGTATTTTTTTTGGGCCCCAAACTCTATAAACTAGCCACTACTAACAGCTTCCTTCTGTGAGAGGCTCTGTTTCAAACTACAGCAAAACTCAAAGGTTAAGTCCAAAATAAACAGTTCCTGTAAAAGTAAATTGATAAATAGCTCCTCTGTAATCACATAATTAGTGGTACAATGTGTTAACCGCTTTTGTGAAAGCAATTTAAATGCTCACCATTCACATTGTCAAAAATATCATTGACCCAGTTGCTTAAAAACAATTGATGAAACAAATGTTGGTCCTTACTCTGGTTATTAATGCTGGG
Organism: Tringa tobata; assembly: GCA_033628505.1. Taxonomy (NCBI): domain Eukaryota; kingdom Metazoa; phylum Chordata; class Aves; order Charadriiformes; family Scolopacidae; genus Tringa; species Tringa tobata. The sequence goes on from JAHREE010000122.1 coordinate 3,166,404, forward strand.
GCAGATCTTCTTGTGTGCAGACAGCAACAGACCCTTCATGGTATGTATCCACATGTATGTATGTATCCCGGTATGTATCCACACTGTGGTTTCTTTATTCTTTCCTAAGAAAATCTGGAGGTTGGAGCAGGGTGGCAAGGATCAACCATCTGACCTACTCACTTATTCCCAGTCACTGAATCCAGTAGCCAAACTTCCTACATAATGAGCATCAGTAGCTGTTAGGAAAAATTGTACTTCAATGAATTAAAAACATTTGATATCTAAAGCTTTAGTAATACAATCATACTTCATAGAACATGAAATCCCCACAGTCAAGTTATTCGGTCCCTCGAGGCTTTCACATCAGTGTACACCTGAAAAAATTATAGGGATAGACTCTTAGATTTGCAAACCAAGTAAAACAAAAAGGACTTTAAGGAAATTTTCCACCCCTCATTGGGAAACAGATCAAGATGATTAGATCTGAGTAGGATTAGGCCTAAATTAATGTTGGAATTCGGTCAACAGAAGCAAATACCCTCATGTTACCTTTATCCAACATCATCACCATGACTGCAAAATTTCCGCAGTCTGCAAAATGTTTTATCTTATAAAAGGTCTAGTCCTTATGTGTGAAAAGAGTTTTCCACTTGCCTGCTGTTGAGCTGGTAATTATAGAATAAAACTTCTCAATATGTAGAACGTTCCTTGGGATATGGACTAACTTTGGTGGGCAACCCTCCTAAAGAGGCTGAGCTGCCTTTAATAAAAATTAAAGTGCTAACTCTTGCACTTGTGAAAGGTGTGCCTGCAAAAAATGGAGCTATGGGTTCAGAAGGGTCTGTCTGCAACTTATACTCTTAGGCATGCTCCAAATCCACTGATTATAAGAGCTGCTGATGCCAATACTGCTCACTATTTCACTACTGATGTACGCCCAAAGGAAAGAGTATGTTAGTAGGAATCCTTACACCACTGTTTCTGAGAGCAAGCAGTAAAAAACCCCATGTTATAAGGATAAACTGGAATATATATATGCTAAGGTGTTTGACCTTAAAAGCTTGTGGAAAAGCAATGAGTGTGATTGATTTCATTTTGAAAGTGGGCTCAGCTTTTAAGAGACTGAGAAGTACCGTTACAGGAAGACGTAATGATTTTACAATAACAGCAGATACCCAAATAGCAACAAACCGTTGCACACAAAATGCCTGACTTGCTAGTAAACAGCTGTGCAGCCCATGCCCATCATTCTAAATGTTCAATTTTCAATTCCTTGCCTCCTGGGCTTAAAAGAAGTTTCTTTACTAATAAACTAATACATCTGCCTTCATATATTGTCTTCCACTCAACTGTCATTTACCAATAGTTTGACCCAGATGAGCTGCTCCCAAGCTTTTATATCAGCACACATGGTTTCAGGACCACAACCCCATTGCTGCAGCTCCCCTGTCTGGGAAAGGTTGACCTTGATTTTAGGACTCACGGGAGAATGGACAGAAATGCCACCACCTTCAGAAATAAATGCATAGTCAATATACCTTTCATTGTGAGTTCTCAGTACAAATACAACATTCTCTCACACTCGGTCACATACATGGGTACGCAAATACCTCAGGCAAGCTATAAACTAATGAAGATATTTTTCTGACACTGGACAAAGAAAAAGGAAAAAAGAGAAGTTTATATTGTTACAGATATTTATAGTTTTAAATACTCAGAAAGAACTTTGATACTTCAGTAACAGGCCAGTTCCTAGATGGACTGTGCAAACAATTGCGCAAAGAATCACATCCAGGGTAACAGCGTCAGGGTTTGATGTCTACATAAAGCAGTGCTCTGGCACACGCGGCTCCTATGATAGACTTGGACGCAGCGAAACCAATTTTCAAGGAAATAGCAAGTCAAAGCTCTTAAAAAATGGACATAGCTTTGAAGCCAGTCATTCAGTCCCCACTAGTTCAAATGTTCGTCCATACAGACAGGGCTTGGAACCCAAGTTGTACTGAAGAATGCCATTTAACATCAGTGATGAAAATCATGAAAATTAAGACTGGAGTTGTAAAAGCAAATGGAAAAATGTGATGTAAGATCAGGGTTGCCATGTGTTGTTTATTGTGGAAGATACCTAAAGTGTGAAAGTCTATGAAATGGACAACATACTTTTACCACAAAGACAGAATAGCATAAAATAGCTCTAGATCAACCACTAAGGAGGAACCACTAAAGCAGCCGGAATTTGGACTCTAAGAATTCAAGCCTTAGATGAGTTCCATTCTACAATTATTCTTGTTCAAAACAACTCCTTTTCTGCAAGTCCATACTATTAAAAAGAACAATCACTTCAAAAGCCTGTCACCTGATTGCTGGGTGTTAGCTCCCCTCATGGATCGTACAGTGCAAACACAGTAATTTCTGCCCAACCTAGAGAAATGCACCTTAGCACAGACCTAGGAACCAATGCTAAAGGCAAAACCAACACACTGTTACATCAGGCAGGTAATATTTCTGCTTGTTTGCTTTCCACTCCTTTGCTCCTTTTGAGTGTATACCTCCTTTTAGCAAAATAGAATCAGAATCTATTCCATGTTCCTATTTCTGTACTTTTAACAGAAAGCTAAAGTTAAATCCTTCCACGACACAGCTGCGTAGAGCAGAGTAGGAGAAAACTTCAGTGTGGTGAGGGAGGAATGGGGGGAAGGGGAGGCAACAGACTTTCATTGCGTTGTTCTGGACATGCAGGAAGAAAGACAAGATGCAAGGGATGTGGTTTATTTTGGCTGCAGCTTTATTAACTCAACTCCTCTGGGAACTACCATCAATAACTTGTACAGTACAGGTCGTCATTCTTTTCATAATCATTCCCACCTGCTGGAGAGCTGCAGTTGGCCTCCTTTCTCCCATCACTCCTTCCCTCCTCCCCCTCCACACCTCCACAGCTGGTCACCAGCTCACTATTGACCACTATATCCCCTAAAAAAGGGTAAAGGGGCTGGAAGGGGCAGTTGTCTCCTCGCTGTTACAGACTGCAGCGATTCCTACTCCCTCTCTGATTCTTACCTTTCTCTAAGCCCTCCTCCAATTCCAGTTTATCAGACATTCAGATCTTCATGGACCAAATACCTGCATTGCACATCTGCACTATGGAGTAGACAGCAATTTGCTCAGCTGACTTTCTCCACCCCTCTGCCCTGTTTCCCAGATTTAACAGTTCACATTTGCTGCTAAGCATAAACCCATTATCAAACTCTGTGTATACAGACTCAGCAAAGTGCCTCAAACAGAAATAAATGTCATTTATCCAGAATGCTGATTGTTGTGACGTTTAAGATTGCTGTTACAGTGTTTACTTAGATCAGTATTTGAAAATACCATCTTAAATAGCAAAGGAGGTTGTTTTTTACACTGGTCAGAGAAAGTGACAAGCAGAGAGCAATCTGATTTCCACAGTTTTAGATATGCATCAGGTGATCTGTTGGCCTTGCCTTCTCGACTTTGTCCTTTAGCTCTAAGAATGGGCAGCAAAGAGAGAGGAACAAGGGATTGGAATGAGAGGGACAGTGTGTTTTATAGGAGCCAAGACTGTATGGAAGCGGGGATGCGCCTATTGACTGCACACACAATCCGTCCCTTGGGTTGCTCACACATGAAGTTGATATGTGTGTCTGTGTGTATACCTGCTCCCCACCTCCCCTGGTGGGAAGATGTGTGAAAATCACGCATGGAGGGATGAAAAGATGAACGAATGCAGCAAGAATTACACTCCTGTTAAAAGTCTGTCTTTTAAGAAAACAGCAAATACACAATCCAAACGAAAAAAGCATGCAAAGAAAAGGTTTTCTAATATAATGTCAGCCATTTATCAAGCAAAAGGCACAAAAGTGTCTCCAGAAAAATCCATCTGGTATTCCAATGGTATGACCACTGCATCTTAAAAAGCAATCAGTCTATTTTTATACTTCTGTTCCTCTAAGATTTTTTTTTATTTGTTTTGGCAATGTATCTGCATTTTCTGTGAATTATCAGTGAACGTAGGAAAGACTTTCTAGGATCTTCAGTGCAACAAATGTGTTTGGAAATACTTATATTTCCTAAGCTATTAAAATGCAGTTGTATGCAGTAGCTATGCTATCACTGCCATGTCATTTTCGATATTATCTCCCATCTACAAACAACAGCTAATGCAGACTCACTGACCCTTCCCCCTTCTGAACTGATTCTCTTTTCTCCTATTTTACTGCTTCAGTAACCAAATTTAAATCGTTAAAAGCTATACCAGTTGTAGATGGGGTGCAAGACCAGAAATGGGGCTGTTCCCATAGACTTCAGAGAAAATGGGTCATTGATATGCATGACACTAGCTCTGGGAACACAAAACTAGGAGGACTCTGCATTTCTGTTTTGGTATTTTTTATTTTTTTTCATACCCAATTAATAAGTAAAGTCAACTGCATAAAGGAAAAATGCATATATAAAAATGGAACACATTTTCATCTGGCTTTTATATTTTCTGAATGAATTCCCTTGAAAATGAAGTATATAATTGAAACAGAAATTATATATTTATTGCTCATAAAAATCTATCATGCGCAAGATGTTGAATGTTGAACTACTTAGAGAAATTTACTCCTTTGCATTTTTCACAAGAAGTTCCATTATGGGAACTGATGGATCTTTTCTGGAATCAGGGACATTTGTCTCCGTTCCCGAATGCAGTAGAATGGAAATATGGTACTCTATCATTTTGCTGCACTTGGTCCAGGTCCATTCATTTTTTTTCCTAATGTTTTGGAAACATACAGACATGAAAACCAACGTCTGCCTGGCCCAGCAGGAGACAGTAAAATACTTCACAAACACCAGATGGGATTTTAACAATGTTTGTAAAATACAAAACGCTCAAAGCGTTCTCTGCAAACCTAAAACTGAACATGTTTCATCTTATTATAAGCCTTTTTTCACCTAGTGAATTCCTCTACATTTTCTGTTAGAAGACTGACACTAACAAACCTCTGATGTTTAAAAGGACACCCAAAAATCAACCTAATATTCACACATATGATAAAATACTTGTGTGATGTCACCAGTGCAAATCCTATGTAATCATTATAATGTGACTCAGTGCTGGGAAAAACACCATAATGATATTTTTGGTTTCAGTCTTCTATTAAATAACTAAGGCATTTGTGAGTTTTAAGATATTGTATTATGTTTATGTTTCTAACCATCAGATAACACTTTAAAAGTAAAAAAACAGACTGCCTATCCATCATCACATTGAAAGAAATAATAATGAGTCCCTACTCCTCCAGGATTACGAATGCTGCTGAATGGAAAATTTTAAGAAATCTACTTTTGCCACAAGGTACAAAATGATTTAAACTGAAATTGTTTGGGAGACATGAGCCAGCTTCACTGAATTTCTTATTTAAAAAAAAAAGGGAAACATTTCAAAAGTATTGACAAGAGCTATTGCAATTATTTTCTAACTGATTTTCTGTTTGAACGGTCTTTCCTCTCAAAGATGTAATCTCAAATTTAAGGCAGAAATAGCTGAAATAATACACCTCAAAAATTGAATTATGTATTTATAAAAAAAAAAATTATGTCAAAGCAATAGTTAAGTTCACAACCATTCTGAAATTTCAACATATTGCCCTGACAAAGGATAGGCAGAATCATCAAAATCTGGAAAGTTTTTCCAGCAAGGAAAATATTTTTAAACTATATGAAACAATGAAGTTAATTTACATGCAATATAATATAATTATCTAGAAGGAAACTCTGTCTTTATACAACCAGCTTTGTAGCCTACTTGTTCTCTTAAATCCAAACAGTATTTGAATTAACTCAATATTTTAAAGTATATGGTACAGGAGTATTCTTATTTTCCTTACTGAAAATTTCTGCTTATAGGGTACCTGCACTCTCCTGAACAAAGGATATACAACTCTCATATAATTTTATAATTTTCTGCCTCCACCAGACAAAGCAGTCATTCCAAGGCTAGATCTGTAGTCAGCATTAATAGGCATAAGTGCCTGCTTTCCTCATCCAGAAGCCATGGTCTCCCTGACTTGGTAAGCTGCAAAGCCAAACTTCATGGTTTCCTTCTGACAGCAGTCTCCTGTGTTCCCAGCAGCACAATGACCTGGGTTTAACAAAAGGACTCTCTTCTCAGCAAGCACTGCAGTTGGAGCTACAGCACTATCAGAAGTGACAGCCAGTGACTCCAGAGAACCTGGAGTTCCTTCTTCTCACTTCATAGAATCATAGAACGGGTTGGGTTGGAAGATCATCTTAAAGATCATCTAGTTCCACGTTCCCTGCCACAGGCAAGGACACCTCCCATTAGACCAGGTTGCCCAAAGCACCATCCAGCCCGGCCTTGAACACTTCCAGGGACGGGGCATCCACAGTTTCTCCGGGCAGCCTCACCACCCCACAGTAAAGAATTTCATCCTAATATCTAATATAAATTTCCCCTTTTTTCAGTTCAAAACCATTACCCCTCATCCTATTGCTCCACTCCCTGATAAAGAGTCCCTCCCCATCTCTCCTGTAGGCCCCCTTCAGGTACTAGAAGGCTGTTATAAGCCCCCCCCAAGCCTTCTCCTCTCCAGGCTGAACAACCCCAACTCCCTCAGCCTGCCCTCGCAGCAGAGGTGCTCCAGCCCTATGATCATCTTTGTGGCCCTCCTCTGGACCCATTCCAACAGGCCCGTGTCATCCCAGTGCCAAGGACTCCAAAGCTGGACACAGTGCTCCAGCTGGGGTACTTCCCAGCTAAATGCTGTGATGCAAATGGTTCATTGGCACTGGCATTGCCTTAGAAGGTGAGTGGTCAGGGCCTGACCACTGATCTGAGGCTGGCTTTGGATGGGGGAGGCATCCTGCAACCCAGCAGAACTCAGGCAGGAGAAGAGGGCCGTCATACCCACCCCGGGGGCACTTCTGCATGGGCCTGGGGACAGCCTCAGAGGCAGTCAGGGTCACACTGAAGGAATTTTAGACAGCACCAGATGTAAGTGATGGTGGAAAAGAGCTTTTTTGGCTGCTTCTCCAGGAATTAGGTACCTCATTTCAATGCAGTTTCAGCAATCTTCAACTTCAGCTTAGGGAGCTAAGTGCTGGTAATGCAAAATAGCTTAGTTTAGAAAGATCTAATTCCAGAAATGCCTATTGCCATCTGAAGGTACTTAGTAGAGTGCGGCAGTCTAGATATTTTTGTATCAGGTTTACCAGATTCTCTCAGTTGCGATTTATATTTATCATTTAATTTTAAAGAGGCGTCAAAGGAATTGTGGCCCCCTAGAATATGCCCCTTTTAGTTGTGACTCTTGGATGACTTTATGCACAAAAGTGCAGGGTGTCGATTGAAGTAAAGCCACAAATGAGTTATGCATGGTCATCTTTAAATCAGAAGAGCATTATGTGCCTTTAAGTTTCCCTATCCGTTTGCATTGTAGGCCAAATTTTCATAAGGTGAAGCCTGATAGTCATATATTTTATGAGCCTAACTTTTGCACCAGCAAGTGCCGCAATTGCATCCTCAAACACGGCTTTATTTCAAGAAAACAGATGGATATTGGGTGACTGAGTGAGGTCTTATTGAATTCAGTGTGAACCTTTCCACCAGCTTCAGCGGGATTTGTGTTAACAGCAAAATTGCATAGAACAAACGGTGAAAGGATGGAGTCAGGTCTGTCATGACCTCTGGCTTGCTTTGTGAAAATCCCACACTGAAGGTCATCCAAGGAAACATTATTTCAGGACAGCCAGTGCTGTTATAATCTTTTTGTTATGTTTTTTGTAAAGTTGCTTGGTCTATTAATTCAGTAGCAGATATTACTATGGCTACTGAAATGCTATGAATTATTAATTGATGATTTTGATTCTCTTGTCCTGTGGTGTATTATTGCACTTCCTGAGGGTTTTACGTGAAGTGCAGTTTGTGCTTTTTGATTAAATATTTTTAAAACAGTAACATTGTCAGGATAAAGAAAAGCGAAAATAAATTCTACTCATGAAAATTTTATTTTGTTAAGTAATGTATACGCATCACCTACACATTTGGCTGCATCCATTTACAGACAAAATCTGCCTTCATAGAAATTTATGTGCAGAAACAAGGCACAAACTTTGAAAGCTGGAACACTTCAGCCGAGATCTTTTTACAAGGGTCCTATAATTTCCATTACTCAGTTCCACGTGTGGCACCCACATGAAACCTACAGCAATTTTGAGTGTACATACAGTCACAGAAGAATTGAGTCCTATATATTCCTTTGTGAGAAAGATACAGTCAGTGTCCTGAAGGAAGTCACAGTATAAAACCTATCTCACTATGCAGTTGTGTGCTAAAATACTCCATGGTAAAACTGTGGTCTTTCAAGATCTTTGTTTCCCAGTGATCTCATAGGTTTTGTATCAATTCTATTCAGTTTACAAGTTAAAATATGCTTGTGCTTCCTTTCGTAAATGCCAACCCTCCAAACTAGGCCTGAAATGTAAAAGTCAAGACAGGCTTTCTCAACTTTATACTCATCAGCCTCACCAGTAAAAGATGTTCCATAGCTGGAGCTCCATTAGAAATGCTATCATGAAGACTGACAATAAACCAAATCACCCTCATGAAATTTGTTGGCTCTCCAGAAAGACGAAAGCAGCTAAAACATACCAGCAAGAGCTAGGTTACCTTTGGGAGAGCTGTAAGCTCTTCCGTGTGCTCCAGCTCCTGTCTGCCTGTTGCTCACACACGGCTGAAGGACAGACAGACAGACTGCAGGCTGCTTATCAAGGCCTGTCTGGTGGTGCAGGTGCCCTATGTGGGCCTGCACTGGCTTGCTTTCTGCTTGATTTTATCCTTCAGGGCCCCTTACTTACTCAAGTGCATTCATGAACCCTGAAGAAGCCCATAACTATAGACCATGAGCCCTGTGGCCCTCTGGGTTACACAAGAACTACTGTCTAGGGAGGACACTCATCCCTAGAGCCAGCACAGTAAGCTGGCAGAGCTCAGCACACTGTGCAAGAAAACAATAGGAGGAAAAATGTGTCATTTTTAGTGGGTACTTTATTCACACTTTAAGTGGGAAGTTTTACTTTATTCACAGTAATTGGCCTCAGAGTTGCCCACACGGTGAGGAGTAGTCTCTGAATTTCAGTGGGAAATGGGAAGCTGTATCTCCCTTCGCCTCCTTTGAAAATGCCTATCTGTATGTTAGTTTTGATGCTGCAAGAAAAAAGTCAGATTGAGAGAAAATTTTTTTCCAACTTCTTTTTGGCCATAGAACAAAACTGCCAATTATTTGTGCTAGTGTGTGTATGTGTCCAGATGCTGCTTTTCAAGTAACACATCCTACCCAAGCTCCACATTATGGCTCCATCCATGTCTAGTGCCCTCAACTGCACTAGGTTCTCAGTCCTGCTTTCCCTTTCTCATCCAAGAGAGAGTCTATAAGGCTGAATTAGTGCCGAATTATATTGCTTTTAATGGACTCAAATGTTAACTGCCCTTTCTGCATTTCAAAATTTACATCTGGAAACAATAATAAAGCCACTTTGCCTATAAGTAACTTTATCCATGCTACTTACAACTTAAAGAACATTTTCTTTGTATTTCTATTTAAATAATTTGACAAAGAGATCTCTCAGACACCGGCTGATTCTCCTTGTCTTGGCTAAAGGCTGCAGTGCACCCTTTCAACCTCCAAATGTGACCTTTCTGTCTCTTCTGGAAAAAAAAAAGCTTCCCTTTGAAGTTTCTGAGGCAAGCCAGTGGTGTTGGTTCACCCGCCTGCTTCCATAAAACCTATTATTCATAAATTGGAACACCTACTTGATGACTGTAAAGGCACCAGCTACAGGCTGGGATTCAGCACATTTCAGCAAACATTCTCCCATGTTATTATTACAGCAGACAAACATAATGTGCAGAAGAAATTCTTTTAAAAGAATTCACGCTTGTAAAGCAGATACACCTAATACAAAATGAAGTTGGAAAAAAAAATGGATTTCATAGACTATACACTGTATTTTAATGAACAGTGCATGCTTCTCCCAGGATTTTTTAGGCAGCATATGGAAGACTTTTTTCTCTTGCATTTTGTGATAGGATCAAATAGGCTAAAACTCAGATAGAACTGAGAGTAGAGTAATCTTATTGATAGTTCTACATCACTTCTTTAAAAGAAGTCAGGCATTCATATCAACAGCATAATCTGTTCTCCAGCATATTGAAAATGTGCTAGAAAATACAAAGCATGTATAAATCCATATCCATCCATGGTCTAAAGAACTGAGAAAATCACACTGGACCCTGGAGTGAGGGAAGAGAAGGAAGTATTCACAAAGGCTAAGTTTAGTCTTCAAAGACCAGACTTGTTCAGCTACTTTCATTGTTGATAGAAGGAGAGAAGCTGTACTGGGGGAAAAAATCAAGAATGCCTAGTTTATGGCTTCTGCTCTGAACCATCTGCTAAAGAAGCCTCTCTCTCTTGTGAATATTGTATGTTTCCCTGCTTGCCTCTGGCACTGTAAACTTCTTTTCTGTATAACCTATGTACTGCTGTTCAGTACTTTGGGGAAGGATGGAGAGTTCACATTCATCCACTCTCTCTCCCATGCAGTACCTGGTTGTGTCAGGCAGCTCTGTTCTAACTGTTGGGCACAACACAGAGCAGTTAAAAACATCCTCTTACTTTACTATAGCCTGTGCAGCCTTTCCTTATTGTACAGGCATTTCAGAGACTATCACCTGAGCCCTCGCTCTAAGAGATAGTGCCCAGGATTCCTTTTGAAATAAGCTGTATGCAGTTTTCCACAGCTTTACTAATAACTATTAGTTGGTACAGGGGACACACAGCCATTTTCCTTAATGCCTGAGGAGCTCCCTGATCTGCACTTGTGTTACACCTCTCCTCTTGCAAAGGTCTGCTGGTATGCAAAGAGGGAAACTTCAGAAAGTGAATCCAGGCCCCTCTCTTTACACATGTAGAATGCCATTTTCTACCGTGGAATATAAAAGGCCTTTCAGGATGAACATGAATTTAAAGGCTACATTATACAAACTCTTTTTTGTAAGTTTAACCTTTCTCTCACATTTAGGACAGAAACGTAGAACAAAGTATGCTGAAAGGAACTTACAGAGGTCATCTGATTCAACTTCTAGATCAAGGACGAACTTCAGATCAAGCTGCTCAAGACCTTATCCAGTTGAAATCTGAAAAGAAATCAAAGGATATTGAAATAAATTATGCCCCAGAGTCTGGGGACGGTTAAAAAGAAGAGATGGATTATTAGTTTTTTGCTGAGTTTTACAGAAGAGTTAGGATTGGTTAGAAATACATCCTTGCTTCTCCACTCCCCCCATCTCTTTCAGTACCTGATATCATAGAAACTAAAAACTTGTTTTTGCCTGGTATTTTCTTTTCCGGTCTGTCTGATGCTCTTTCACCATAAAACTATTATTATTTCAGAGTGTTTGGGCATTTCAAACGAAAGTTTTATGTTACTGTTTATTCAAGAGGCTAGACTAAATCTATTTTATTAGACAGCTTGATTATGTTTCTGCCTCAAAGAACTTTTAAAACTGTTTAAAATAAGCTGCAACTGGTGTCTTTTCAATTCTACTGTCTAGAGCGCCTGCTGGCTGTCTGGAGAAGGGCTCAGAGCAAGGCCAGCGGCCAGCAGAGGGAGCCCATGCTTTTAGCTTGGTCTTGGCTTACTGAAACCTTGAGCAATGCAAAAAAGGCAACATTAAGTGTAGGGCTTCCGCACAGATAAACTCAAGCCTTGATAACAGATGGTAGCCAAGTTACTTTTTAATTCAAGCAGAAGTATCTCTCTCTTGGGTGTGCGTGCTTTTGGCAAAACAATAAATAAAATCCACACCTTCCAGTAATAAGCAGTAAAAAAATTATTTGATGTGAATACACAAATGCATGGGAATCCATTCAACTTCACAGATCAACTTGTAGATACAGTTGGAATCTTTTAATTAACCCTTGGCCTCATATGCCTTTTTGTCTGTCATTACTTTTTCAAAAGTTAAAATAACATCTTCATCTACTGCTGCATCTTCAGTTCAACCACTGCTTTAGACTCCAGCCTTATAAACAAATACACTGACTTTGTCCACGCAAAGAGTCCCAAAGAAGTTATGCCATGTGCAAGAAACACATTTATCACATATAACTGTGACTTTTCCAAAGAGTAGTTTGTTGTTTTAATGTCTTACTGAAATCCAATTGTTTAGGGTATTTTTTCAAATAGCTCTGTCATAACTTATGTTCATTACTATTTGTGTGAAAGTGTTAATAAAAGGAACCATATTTTTCATCTGTTATAGGTTTGTTTTTACAGAAATTCCTCTGAACAGTTGCAACTCACCTGAACACAAATCTAAACTTTTTAGGTTTTACTCTGGCAAGGTACTGAGATAGAAATGGGAAGAATCGCCTTGCATGCTAAATGCAATGGAACCGCCACAAAGGCCTCTGTATTTGGACAGACCGCAGTAAATAATAAGCTTTATTTGAGAAACATCTATGTACCGGATAATACATTTTCTTTGTATCTATCAACCCACAACAACAGTAAGAACTGAAATAATTTAGTGTCACCAGATTACTGTGAATTTCTGCACCTCAAAATAATTTAATAATAAAATTAACTTAATAATTAATTTAATGCTGACGTGTCTATATCACTGAAAATGTAAATAAATAGAAATACCCTATTCTGAAGATTTCTGAGCACAAATGAACATTACTACAGAGTAGCATCTGATTTGACTCAAATTCACTTGTGAAGAATATGTTCCTGGCCTAAAAAAAGTTTAATACAATGCATAATCTGACAATTTATCCTAGAACTCTGACGCTTTATGGAAGGGGCAGATTTTGCTCCTTGTTACAAATGGGTCAAGCAGCAAGTTGTTGAGAAGACAGAAGTCTGAAGTAAAATAACAGGACAGCTGAATTCTACATGGCCACCCAGGAGCAGCACAGCATCCCTTATGAAGTCTTCTCTCCCCAAACCTTTTCAATTGTGTTAAGTTCCCATGCTCAAAGAAATACTCCCTAAAATCATCAGCCAACAGACCTGACACTTGTAACTTTTTTCCATAATAACGTTTTCTAAAATTCTGCATTAATCATGATTTTGTGATTATTATTCTAAATATTAAGTGCATTAAGTGCGTATTTGTTCTACAGATGAAGATGTGTTCCCTGAAAAGGAAAACCTATAATGGAAATTAAAGAGAAAAAGTACAAATACATCGCTTTTGACTTCATGCTTTTGAAACCCATTCCAAGTGATCAAACTTAAAAGTAATTATTTTTCAATACAATGCATTGCTTTCTCCTTTTGTAATTTTCTTTCTCTTTGTATATTTTAAATTCCATCTGGTTTTACCATAGTCCACATAAATATTTCAGAGAAAAATTAAACTTGACCAAATGCTGCTTCTGACAGATTCCAAGTGGCATTAGACCAAAATGATTAGTACTGATTTACTTTCAGTCTTCTGTTTCACCTGTCTCAGGGGCTTATATATTGAGCCAAATGTAGACCAAAAAAATGTACATAAACAGAATATACTAAGCCTGGGCTTTTCATATTAGTCGTTGTTTGCCAAAGTTTCCTCTTTCCTGCACGTAACTTGCCAGGGCTCTGCTCTACTCTAGCAGCAACTCTAATCATAATCAATGCAAGGATACTTTTGCATAGCAACCTTGATTTAGCTATCCACAAATATATAAAATAATTAATATAGGTGCTTTGAACCACCTTCTGGAGGAGTCTATTACTCTTAATCAGCTTCAGAGAGATGCTGGGAGATTAAATTTGGGTGGTATGAACACTCTCTCCTCATCTCCTACCGTCTCCGTTAATTACTAAAGAAAAGTAGCCAAACCCTCAGAGGCCTGTGCTATTAACAGAAATAAATATATTGGCTTCTGTAAAACTGTACTAATTTTGTATTGCTGCGAATCTTGCTTTTTCAGCTACTACAACAAAATGAACTTTACTCTGGATTTACACAGTTTAACAAATCTGAACTAAGTCTATAAACTATACATTTAAACTTCTTTCAGACACTCTTTTAAAAAGCAAGTCCTGCAGCAACCATGTGTTTTGAAATTTCAAGGCTAATGACAGCAATTGGAGGGATACTCAAATCATCCTGCATGGGCAACTGTATTAGCCTTGCAAGAGGCTCTGAGGTTCCCTGTGTGATCCCAGTGGCCAGTCTCTCAGCTTGAAGCTGGAGGAGAGCAAGTGCCTTGTGCAGGTACCTCTTTGTCTTCAACAATGATAGATGAAGTTAAATGATGCAACACCCTCCTCCCCGCTTTTGTGAAGTCACAGGTCATGGGTCTATGCTTACACTCTCTTAAGGTGGGGTTTATAAATATAAAGACTCCTTCAAAGAAGTTGCTTGCCTCAAAGGCAAACACATCCCAAAATAAACGTGCCTGCTGGTTGGCTAACCAGCCTTGCCAAGAAGTAGAAGAGCAACCCAGTGCATGCTACAAACATGTTCATGTTATCTAAGGCCGTGATTCTGACATTCAGTCCAGGAATATATCTCTATATCTTTCAAAAACATTTAAAGCAAATCCATAGCAATTCACAGACTATTAACATTATGAGGAGCAGTGTTTGTAGAAGAAAGGGCATAGAAACTTCAGAGCTGTATTTCAGTTGGTTGAGTTTCTTGCACGTACCAAGACTTCTTGTCTTTTTCTCCTGCAAGTTTTTTGTGGTCCACCTTCCCTCCTCTTCTTTTTAATAACCTCCTTATCATTCCCCTGTTCTAAACTTCTAAAATCTAAACGTAGTTCTGAGTGTCCCCATTGTCTTTTTTTTCAAATACAAGGGCTCTTCCAACCCACTCCCATCTTCCTATAACTATCTGTGCTGCAATCAATCTTCCTCCCTTTGTTCCATGCAACCCCTGCATAAGGCTCCTTCCATCTTCAGCAGCTCAGCTTTAGGCACATAATCCCAATTTCCCTTCCTGATGGTTACTCTTTCCAAATTCTCAACCAATTCCCTTCCTCCACCTATAGCAGGGGCTGTGCATCATTGCCAGCTTTACAGAAGAAATAGCATTTCTTCTACAACTTTGTAAGAATTCTACATTACCCATGTCACTGGCAGGCTCTGGTAGAAGCTTTGTGCGTGTGTTGAAGGACATTTTGCTCCTTCCCTCCCTTAGTGTCATTTTGCATTACTGAAGGTGGGACTGCTTCAACTTCAAAGAGTAAACAGAGGTGGGTAATGTATCCTGCCAGTTTATCGCCATGGTACAAAGTGAGGATGAAGCATGTGAGCCACAGAAACATGGACACTTCAACATCTGGTCCGATTAAGTATGTACTAAAAAGCTTTGTTGATTAATTTTGCACTGGGCAATATGCAAAGTTTTCAAAAACTTCTTAAAAAATTAAGTCCTGTAAGGTATTTCCTGATTGATTTGATCCTGTTCGAAGTCCTAGTCAAGAATAGGAAAAGCACTGCTATCACAATGATAGAGATGTTTGAAATGGTTTAGTCTTACTCATTAATGAAAAATTCTTGACTTCCATCTCCACAAAGAAATCTTTTTCTGTGCTCAGACCTCGGAAGCCAAATACACAGAGACAGAAATAAAAATACAGACCTCTCCCCCCTTCTAGAGAGGAATGTACAGGAAAACAAGGTATTACACCACATCTAAAGTCTTCCTGCAATTTGTCACAATTAGGTGCTTCTTTCTTAGATAGATTCCTTCCTTTTGCATGGCAGCTGATCCCAAAATGACTAAAACTATTACAACCACCACAAAAAAGAAAAAGAAGAAAAAACAAAACATTATTGTGACCTCCTTCAAACAACTACAAAACAATGTAATCGCTCATTATACAGTATCATGCAAATACAGTTCAAAAACCACAGGAGCCCCGGGGTGTTTGCCACACAGACACAGTGAGAGAAGGAAGGATGAAAAGAATTGGACAGAATTTCTGTATAAGCTGCTAAATTAAGAAATTACTCTATGCATGCACATGGTATGTATCAACTCCTCTCTTTTTACCCAGAGAAGAATGCAGACCACCACAGCACGTAGAGGACACAGAAATGCATCATGCATCTCCACACACACATATTCAAAGGTTTTATGTTTTACAAGTGTTAAGGAAAAAAAAGCCCTGCAACCTTCTGTGAACTGGAGTTAACTTGCTCACCGATGTGGAGGTATTGACTTTCCATGGGAGTGCTGAACTTGTGTTGCATTAAGTGAACAACATCTTGGAGACCTTCCTCAAAGTCCCACTGACAAGCACCACAGAATGCAGCACTTTCTGGACTTACTACTGTGCTATAATGTACAGTAATGCATTTTTAAATGTTTAGCTCTGACACCATCCATTATATATAATAAGTAGCAATTGATTACTTCTGTGGGGTGAAAAAGTTAGAGTCCCAAGACTGCACAATTCAGGAAATGGTTGAAGGGATTCATCCATCACAACACATAGAATCATAGAATGGCTTGGGTTGGAAGGGACCTTAAAAGACCATCTTGTTCCAACCCCCCTGCCATGAGCAAGGACACTAGACCAGGTTGCTCAAAGGCCCATCCAGCCTGGTCTTGAACACTTCCAGGGATGGGGCATCCACCATTTCTCTGGGCATCCTGTGCCAGTGTCTCACCACCTTCACAATAAAGAAGTTCTTCCTAATTTGTAATCTAAATCTCCCTTCCAAAATTCACATCCTTCTTTCAGTCTTTTCTGAGAAAGACTTGAGCCCACTTGCCATTTGGGTTCAAACGTACTATGTGTTTTTCTGCAGTTGTCAAAAGAGAACAAACCAGTTCAGAGACTTGTTGCAATGATTTACTGACTATCAGAAGGCGCAGTTAAGACTATAATATAAATACCTGACGAGAGGAAGGCTCTAGTTGGTGTGACCTGCCTGGCTGCCACACGCCTGTGGCACTGTGTCACAGTTCTTACAAAACTGTACTGTACCTGTTGACGATTCTCTAGGGCTACTCGGGAGACAAGCTTTGAATGGGCAGTTACATATAGCTTGTGAAAAAAGACTGACGAGCTGAAAGAGAGCTCGTCTGTTTTCAACTACTAATTGTTCTGATAAAAGGTATTACTCCTTATCTAATGCCTTACCATTCTTTATGTACCTTTAGACATAGCTTACATGTTCTCCTCTTTCTTCTTTCGGATTTATGTGAGACATATAAGGATAGTAAGAGACCAGTAAATGCTAAAAAGCATAATTTAAAGTGTTTTTTAAAGCACATATTTTCTATGTTGGTGAAATATCCACTTAATGCTTTTGCAGCCTGGCTGCAATTCCCTAAATGATGTCACATCCGCTCCAACTCAAAATAATAGAAGGTTCTTTTCATATAGCTTATTTCCACATCTTCACTCTAACACATGGATTTTATTTCCTAAACAGAGAATTACTGTAATGGTCAGCTTTCATTCCTTCCAAACAAACATTCAGTATATCTGCATTCTATGTATTTGTATTTTTTCCTTGTTTCTTTTCCCATATGCCTACCTATTAAAATGTGCCTGGGTAATTCTGACTTTTCCACTAATGTTGCATGCTTCACTATCAGATATTTTGAGGCTAAAAATAATGTTCGTGTCAGCATTTGCTTCAAAATTATATGGACAAGGCAATTTTCACTGTATGAATTGTAACAGTAATAATAATGTTTTCCTATTTTTGTCCCTTCTTCCCATCAGCGACTTGACTAATGAAGAATATTTCACATGAACCCAAGTAAATCCTGCCTGTCAAATGTTTGATCTTGGTCCTACCATGGCACTAACTACGGAACTGTTGAGGGAAGAATGCAGCTAGGTGGCAGTGTGCCAAATAAAAGAATCAATATAAAAAGACTATTTCTAAAGATGCATGGCACAGAATGCCTTAAATAGCATGAAAATGTGAACAAAACAAAGTTGATGTCACATAATCCATAATATTATTGGGATGGATGGGCTGTAGCCATGAGGTAAACTGGGCCAAGGTAATTAAAACTCCTGTATTTTTTCCAGGTTCCAGGAGTGACTCTGACTTAACCATCCTATATTTCAGGTACCAGCATTTATCACTATGTAAAACAGAAATAGTGCTATCTGCTTTGATCTGAAGGTCATTGCACGGCTTAACAAAGTGATGTAAATATATGTGTTAGCTTAAGATCCTCAGTGAAACATGATGCAAATGAACATGAACGTGTACTGATAGGTAAATACGGAACCAAATGAACACAGTATATAAATACTCCTCCTGTACCTATAAAAACCTATTTGTCACCTATACGGTGACAAATCTTAAAAGACATGCACCATTCTTCAGGGCTAGCCAGAATAAAAGGACAAATCAGGTGTCCTGCAAAGAGGAAAGGATCCTTCTGCACAGACCACTGGGCAGTTGCAGTACCGCTCTACAGTAGCAACAGCCTAAGGGCTAGGGGAGCTTCACACTTGCCTAACGAAGCCTTTCAATGTAATGATGTCAACACACCCAATGAAGAATTTCTTCACTGAAAAATAAATGGGCAGAAAAATAAATCTCACCCTGCACAAGAGCTTTATTTGCTCACAGCCTAACTACATGGCTGTACTGCCTTCTAGGAACTTGCCCTTCATCCATAAACAGGAAAAGAAAAATCAAGCTACCCACAACTGTAAACGTGTCCTTTGGTGCTGTGCTCTTTACTTTGGTGCTGTGCTGTTTACTTTGGTGCTGTATTGGACTTGCCTTAATATTTAAGCACTAGCTGCTACCTTTGCTAGTGCAGGATCTGGTAACATTTCTGCTTTAAAATCCATTTTCACTGGGATGACTGATCATTTCACGATTCAGCATAAATTTAAACTGCTAAATGCTGTAGCCACACTCTTTTTAAAAATCAATTAATCCAGCTGACAAAACAGAAAGAGTGAATATTTTGGATACCCGATTTTTTTTAGTCCTGTATTTTAAAATCAGATTTCACATAAAGTCTAAAATCTGTCATGCTGTAAGTAACGGTCTAAAAGTTTCAAGTTAGGTATCTATCTGCTGTGCATTCTTGACAGATGAACTGGTATGCTTTTTGTGTGCTAACAATACATAATGTATCGTTTTGTTTATTTGTACATAACATTCCATGAAGATATCTTTTATACTGATAAACCTTAGGCTGGAGGGTTGTCACATTGTATATCACATTCAGAAGACAGGGGTTTTTTTGCCTGACTATCAGGAAGACAGGAAGAGATTCAAGAGTGCACTCTGCTGACATCCCAAGGGGTTTGTTTACTACCTTGACGAAAGCTGAAGACCACTGATGGCTGCACCATGGATGTCACTCCAAGTGACCAGGACATTATAATGAAATGTCAGAACCTGCAGGAAATCTTACAGTCCCAATGGCCTTTTGGAACACTAACAGCACCTCCCAGAGACATTACCAAACTGACAGATGTTTTTCCTTTTCTCTTTATGGAGAACCAGAGACCTATGAGAAACATGAAAAGGCCATGTACAACCTAATTTAAATGTACAAAGGTAGGATTTATCCATAT
Source organism: Tringa tobata (assembly GCA_033628505.1). Lineage (NCBI taxonomy): Eukaryota > Metazoa > Chordata > Aves > Charadriiformes > Scolopacidae > Tringa > Tringa tobata. Next base: position 3,185,993 of record JAHREE010000122.1, read on the forward strand.
CCATTCCTATCAAATCCGTCTTTTCATCTTCAAGCTACTCTTATTTCAAAAAATCTTCAAGTAAAATTGACTAGAAGTACATTAAATATTTCAAAGAAAGTCATTAGCTGTACAAATGTATTAATGCAAAATAAACAACATTCAAAGGGGGATTTTTACAGCTAAAACCTCACCACTAATTAATCTATGTCTATCTAACTTCAGATATCTTACACAAGCTCATCAAATCCTCAACAGAAAATGAACAAACAGTATACACTTTGCTTTCTAGAACAAAATAGGTGTGTAATGGCCTCAGGTTATATAAATACTACTTCACTACAGTTATGAAAAATATTTACTTATTTGTTAACGACAACTATTCTACTGTCTTTTGGCAGGGCACGCTAAGGACTCTAATATCATGCAGTGTAGATGCCTAATAGAAATTTTTTCACCCTAAAAGAAGGTAAAGTATTCACAATTTATCAAGCCTATAGCAGCACAACACGAAACCTCTTAAGAACCATGAAATTTAGTGATTAAAGTATTGCTGCTCTGCAGTGATATTAGAAATGGGTAAGAACAGTCAGAGGGTTTGGAGGAAAACAGGTCTCATGGACAGGTATCATCAAATATAATGCAAACTCTGCTTCCTGAAGAGTTTTCTCCTCAGCTACTTCTTCCGGACAATCTATGCTTTTTACCATTGTTTTTATTAGGTTAGGACAAGGTGATGCTTGGGGAAAAGCTTTCCAGCAGCCCCATAGGCCTAGATTTACAAAACATTCTGGCCTGTTTAACCAGTCAGGCAGCAGATTCCCTTTGTTATTATTTTAAATAAAGCACTCAAACTCCGGTGCAAGGTCCTTTGGCAGCTCAGATTACATCAAATGGATGGTCCAGAGGTGGGAATAGGGATTATAAACTGGCTAGAATATAAAAGCATGCATTTTGCCGGACCTTTTCATTAGGCTTTCATTCCAGATTTAATTGTAGATTCAAAGACATGGTAGAAAAAAAAAAAAAACCAACCCTTTAACTAACGCTCTCCAACGCACACCCAGCAGCCTGACCAACCGTTTAGTCACCAGTCCAAACAAGAACCGGGCCGGGACTGGGCTGTTAAACTGGTGCCTGGCCTCAAGCCTGGAGTTTGTGGTCAACTTTGTTCGTACTGAAGATTTTGGGAGGTGGGGGGGGGGGGTGTTAAAAAAAAAAAAAAATAAAAA
>JAHREE010000122.1:3187563-3291235 GCA_033628505.1 Tringa tobata
GGGAGGGCCCGGGGCCGGCCCCCGGCGGTGACAGGAGGCGCGGCGGGGTCGGGTGCGTTTGCCGCGGCGCTGCCGGTAGAAAACGCCCGACTTCAAATAAGTTCCTAATCGCTTTTTAATCAGCGGGCGGGTTGTAAAGCGTTTATAGGTATCTCGCTATCTCGGTGCTGGGTCCGGCGCCTGGAGGATCGCTGTGTGATGTGCCGTTTAGAGGGTAATTAACAGCGATTGCAACAGCAGAAACTCGATTAGATCCGCGAGGACGTTATCTCCACCTTTGCTTCCCGGGACAGGGCTTTGAACTGCGGTTGCTGCTGATTTAATCTTTAACAGATCTCCCCTGGGGTTGAGGAAAGGCAGTAAATAAAGGGAGCTGCCGGCCGGCGGGCAGCGGCGGGGGAGCGGTGCGGTGCCCGGGCGGGCAGGTGGCTGCCTGGGGCCGGGTCCGTGTCCGTGTGTCCTCCGAGCCCGCCGGAGCCTCCCCCGGGCATCCGCACCGGGAAGCTCTCCCGCCTGTGTGTAAGGCACAGGGACGGCCAGAACGGAGAAACTTTGTATTACCAAAACAAAAACCACTCGCCTCAAACCGCGGGGAAACTTTTCCCTTCTTTTTGGCGTGAGGGTCGTCGTTTAGCCTTCATCGTTTTGTGTGTTGAAAGTGTTGGTGCACTAACAGTGTCGGTTTAGTGCCCTCCTTACCGATTTCATAGGGTTCTTTGTGGTTGCGTGTCCGGTACCTTGTTAATTTAATGCTTACCCTCCATATGCAGCGTACAGTGTGTCAGTGTCTGAATGTGTTTGTCCGTCTGTGTATTTTGACATGCAGTTGACATGCTTGCTACTATGGTTACTGTAAAGATGCTTTCACAGTATTGTGTGTCTGGGGCACTAAAGTGGTAATTCTGAACTGACTTTCTGTCTTCATGTACTTCAAAAGACGTGAAACATACGTTGCATCTGAGGAAGCAGATGAAACTGAACTAGAAATGGTCTTTCTAAGCGAATTATAAACATGACAACATAGGCAAGGTAGAAATCAAATGCAACCAATAAAATCTAATCTTAGGAAAGGGCTTAGTTTAGTGAAAATAGCATTGCTTTAGAAAGAGGATGTGCAGCTGAAAGACTTTTCTAAGAATTACTCATGTAAATATTCTTTTGAAATTTATCTTAATATGGTCAGTTTTAGCTTATTTATCATAAACATTTCAAAGTCAAAGCTATTAATAATGTTAAGAGGCAGGAGACAGCACTACTGGATGACCATTTACAGTAGAGCACAACTTTGGCTATACATAATTAAGATACAATCTTTAAGACATACAAAGTCTGCTGCTGGTTTCAAAAGTAGCAGGTCAGGATTTTGGGTATGCTTGAGACACAATGTTTTCTGGTGCTTTGGAAAGTCATAAGCAGAAAGATAGATGACAAAGGTATAAAGGCGTACTTAAGCTGTACATACCCTCTGTCAAGAAGTAGATGCCGTAAATTCATGGTTGCTTGGAGGAATGCTAAAACTGGAAATTTTACTGTTTTACTGTTTTATGAAGAAAAAGAGCACATAAACATGCATGATGATGTCAAAATACCACTGCTGCGGTCTTCTGCTGTTGCAAAGATACATACCTCCAGTAACCTGCTTCTTGGTAGGATTGTGATCTGGTCCACACTTTTGTTTTTAACTCTTCTTGTCCTTCAGCGGGGGACTGTCTTTCTCCAGTCAAGAATTCTTTGCTGTTCAGTAGCATACACTCCCAAGTAAAAAAAAAAAACACTGTGGGACAGGCAGACTTTTAAGTGACCAAGGCTGTGTGCAGGCAGTATAACAGTATAAAAGACTGGTTCATACACATAGGCAGCTACACTTACCGGTTTCCAAATTTACCAGGCTGTTATCCTTGGATTAATTATTGCCTAATTATGCAGAGTTGTAGCTCCTGCCTGCCTTCTATAAAGAACTGTCAGGTCTCATTTTCTGTAGATGGCTAAGCAATGGCAAATTGTAAAATGTGCCTGCTTGTTATAGAGATGTTTGCCTCCCTCAGCTTGGTAGAGGCCAGCCAGATGCTCCTTGATTTTTATTTTTTGGGGGGTTTTCCCCAGAAAAACAGAAATGTCTTTTAGCGCTGTGACAATTTTTCCTTCGGATCGAAGCAGAAGGTTGAAACTACGCACTCACATTAACTCTCTTTCCAGCAAAAGAACACATCTTCTTTAGTTGATTCTGTTCTTGCACAGCGGACGTATCTGGCCAAAAGCAGTCTGCGGTACTACCTTGTCTTAAGTTTGGGTTTTTAAAGGTATTTTTTTCTAAATTTCTATCATTTTTATCTTATCTGGACACTTGCATAGAAATTTTAAAAAAAAAAAAGGTAGATCTTTTCTTTATGTGCCCTGGAAATTGTGTGAAAAGTTGAAATGTTGAGGCCATTAAGGTTTTTTTATGTTGGGACAAGTGTGTACAGAGTATGATATATTATGGTGACTGAATTTTGCATGTTTTTTATGATGGTGCTCTTTGCAGCAGAACTAAATGTAGTCTACAGATGGACCCACTACACATTTCTGCATTCTCATTTATATTCCTAGGCAGCAATTCTTGCCTCCCATCAAAATTCTTTTTATTTATGATTATGTGTCTGCTGCCATGAACTGTTAGACTTTTCAAGAGCAGACAAGGAGAATCCAGGAGTTTCTTTCCATTCCTTTTTCGTCATTTACTTTTAGGCTAAATAATGTACTCAATGTATTTAATGCAATTCCTTTTGACATAAATGTGAATTCCATGTGCTGATGAAGGGCAGCACAGAGTCTCTGTTTCAAATTAAGAACATGTCACTTTCCTATCAGTACACAGTCAAAAGAAGCAGCCAGATCTACAGGTCTTTTGCACATGGGACCCTCATTAATTCTCAAACCTAGCCTGTGAGTTAGTGAAGTGAAATATTGTTACTATTTACTGTGATGTGGAAAACCGAGGCAAAGAAGGGCTTGCTCAAAGTTAGAGGTAAAGTTTGTGACAAAGCCAGTAATTAAAGCCAGAATGCCTTATCCTAACTCCGTTCTTCAACCACAGGCTCACCCGACTTCTCCTAAATAATTACTCATTAAAAACAGTGTAAAATCTGGCAATGCCTGATCAAAAATATTTAGTATGATGAATATATAAAAAAAATCTGTTTCCGTATCTCATGTGATAACACTATAGAAGATAGCTCTTAAAGATTTTGAGGGTCTCTGTTATGTGCCTGGATAGCACAGAAGAGTAAATTCATGATAAATGCCAGGGCTGTCTTAACAGTTCAGATGCTGTCTTCTTTGTGATCAAAAACTTTCAATGAGTGTTTTATATTTATATTCCACTTAGTGGAATATTTTAAGTGGAATGTTTTCATAATGTTACCATCTTAGATTGACATAGACATGTGTGCAAATATTGCAGCACACGGTATGTTGCCTTTTACATTATAGTTTACTGAGAGTTATTTTGACATATGTGTTATTTGCATTAAAATGTTTAAATTTGAGTACATTGTAAATATGCATAGTAATATTTGGGAAAATCTGATTAAGAATTTTTAATTCTTCACAGAAATCATTAAGAAAAAATATTTTTCAAAGCTATGATAACATTGTTTCTATTACAGAAAAACCTATGAAGAAGAAATCAATGCATATTTTAAGGTTCCTAAGATACTAGTCTTCATATAAATTTTGGCCATCTGCTTCATTCATTGCCATAATATTGTATTTGATGATAAATATTCCTGTAGAGCACAGTCAAAGGTGTATAAACTATCTGAAAGCGTTTGAGATTACTAAACCAAAAAAAAAAAAAAGGCAAAGACTTTGGGAGAAAAAAAATTGTTTCATTTTTGAAGGTTAAAAAGCATATTCCTGGAAATTAACTGCACTTGTGAAATAAGAAAGATAGCTGTTTCTGTGTCAGGAATAACCCAGAAACAGTAAGACCAAGCCTTTGGGGTAAATTTCCTCTATTTAGTCATGCTGATCTCGGTGCAAATTCAAATCTTGTCTGTTTCTTCATCTAAGGTATCGTGGGAATGACCATGGTTTATCAAAGAGATCAAACAGCAAGGTATCTTCTTTAGAAGGGTAATCCTTCCAAAGTCTCTTAAAACTTCCAGATCCCTTGACAAGATTTAGGTGTTAGGTAATTAGTAAAATGCTTGCCTTTTCTTAGAAAGTACTTCTTTACAAAGCTACAAACTTTATAAACCGTTTTTGCACCTTTCGAGTTGAAATACATTCAATGGTTGCCATGTGGTTTCTGTTAATAATCTGAGTCTTGTTCCAGTTGAGGATGAAGGTGAATCTAGGTTCTGGATTGAGAATTTAGTGTTAAATCCCCCTTTTGAAAAGAAAACAAGGCATTCCCTCTTTACTTACAACAACAGTAGGTATGCAAAGGTAAAATGTACTCACAGGTAAATTAGAGGTACATAAAAACTAAAGAAGTATTTCCTGTTTGCCAGTTTCCAAGTGATTTGTTTTAAATTTCAAAACATAATGTGCCAACTAAAAGTGAGTTTCTTTGAGAAAAATTTGGATTGAAAATGCGTTTAAGAAGAGAACGTCACTCTCCCCACTTGAGAATACAGTGCTAAAAATAACTCTTTACACTGCTTCCTAAAGAGCCTTGTGCTGCTCAGAAGGGGGAAAAAAGGCACTCAAGACACTACCTCCCTCCTTTGTAGCATTTGCTCTGTGGAAAGGCTGCATAAATTGACAGGGAAAAGGAGGCTGCCTTTAAGCTGGTGGAATACAAGGAGCTGGCAGGGTGAAGGCACCTTCAATTTGGTTTGGTATCTGAAGTGCATAGGACAATTGGCCGGGCAGAGGGAGCCTGACTCCAGCTGAGAACGCGTGCACTGGGCTGACCTTCCCAGTCGGCATGCCAGCGGAGATTAGACTTTCCTCAAGTGCTCCCTTGTTAACCCAGTCTTTTCTCCGATGTCATTTGTCTTTCAGATGCTTAAAATTGCTACCAGTTTTGCAGCAGTCCCCATCGCTTTCTTTTATTCTGTTTGCTGGCCAAGATAATATTTCATCTGTGTGCACTGCTTTCGTAATTCTCTATTGGTTATTTAAATGATCTCGATTAATACAATTTATGATATTTTCCCTGACTGGCTTCCTTCCTTGAACTGTCCAGCAGGTCTGGTTCTTTTCCCAGTAAAAATCATGGTTAATAAGGTGTGGTTCCTTTGGCTCCAAGTAAACTGACGGAGGGCAGAGCGTGGTGTGGTGTTTGTGACATACCAAAACAGCTTTAGACTCCAGGTAGAAGAAGATACCAAACGTCTTTAAAAAGAATAAGATGTGATCAAAGCATGCTTACTTCTCAGAGATTTAGCAATTCATGTGGCAAATCCTTATGCTACATGCTCTGTGCTGTTTACCGAGAAGGCTTGAGAAACTTCCGTACAGTTTTACTAATCAGATGTGAGAAATTTAATGCCTGGAGAATCACAAAAGAAATAAACGGAGCTGGGGAGGGGTAGGGCCTGAAGTGATGTTACTGTTACTTGTTGAATGAGTGCTACCCTCAAGGTTTACATGAAAAATGCACAATACTGGGACAATGAACAGCTTTGACTATAGATGACAGTAAATCATGGTACCCCCTGTTTTTAGTGTTTGCCAAGAAGCATGTGGGTTTTTTCTAAAAGCCTACGGACAACAGCTTGGAATATTTGAATTAGAGACCTTGGAATGAGTATTAAAGCTGTAGCACCCAAGTAGAAATACCATTCTGGAGCGTCTTTGCCATTTAGATGAAAGAAGCCCAGTAAGCTGCTGCTCAGAGAGGTGTGATCACTCAAGCTGAGAGAGCACAAGCCAGCTAGTATTATACTAGCAGTAACTGGAACTCCAGGCAGGAATGAGATGGGATAGCAGTGCAGATCCCTAGGAGAGGAGCTGGTACAATATTTCCTCAGCTTGATAAGGCCTTTGCTAAAGCAGTGCATTCTATATCACCTTCCAGTTTTATTATTTTGTTATGTTTTACTAAGTTTTAGCTATGAGCTTTGGGTTTTGAGGGCACTGGCCACAGCACTTAGGTCTATCCCAGAAAGGACAAGTTGTATTTTCATGGCTAGACACTGCTGCAAAGAATAATTATTCTGAAATGTAGTGTTATCCAACAGTGATAATTATAATAATCAGCCACTCCCACATTAAGATTTTATTGGTAACAAATGAGCTCTTAGTTTGGGCCCAATTGTATGATTTGGCTCCAGTCCTGCAAATACTTATCCAGATACTTAACTTTAGTGTCAGGAATGGTTCCACTGAAATCACATGTGCAAATGTTTGTCAGATCAAGGCTTTGAATAATTCTAAAACAATTACCCCTTCTCTCAATTATCAACTCATTTATGTGGAAGTTTCACTAAGATGTTCTGTTACACTGTCTCGTTACACAGCCTAAAGCATTCTGTATATAATAAATTGCTTAAAAGCCGTTCTTTCAAAGTTTTCCAAAATCTTATGTAAAAGGAACATTTAGTTTAATCTGGAACGCACTTTCAACAGTATTGAGTTATGTAATTGCAATCAAGTAATTTTAAGGACAAGTTTTTGATAAAAAAAATTGCTAAAACTTTTTTTGGATTGCAGTATAAAAGTATAGTCCTTTGGTACAGGAGATACATTGTTTGTGTGGAGATGTGTGTGTATAAATAGACTTCAGGCAAATTAGTATCCATCAGCCTAACTAGTGCAAACAACTACAGTTCCCATGACACAAATCTTTCCCCTCTTTTGCAGACACTTGAATAAATGCTTTTTTTTTTTTTTTTGAGGGGAGGTGAGCGGGGAGTAGTCATGCTTACTAATATTACCAAACTTATGCATTAAGTACTTAAGTAATGCAGAAGTATTTGCTGGACTGGGACTTAATTTGTATAGTGATTTTGTATAACTTCATCCTTTACGTCTTATGATTTTGTTGTGTCTTGTGTCATACAACTTCTCCCATGAAAAGTGTAAAATAATTTTGGTATTTACGAAGGGGAGGTAGGTAGAAAAGTAAAGCTGGTGTTTAGTACTGCTACTTCTCTATCTTCTTCAGGTTTTTTGCTGTTAGTTCCTTTACCAAATACTTCAGTCTGCTTTGCTTGAGGATGGTGTAGTTACAGCACTGGTATTACACAGAAATAAAGCTTTCCTAGTCCTTTTTTCTGCAGCAGTAGCCATCTTACAGTGCCAGTTATACCATGTCTTCTGGATCCTGTGATAGTCCAAATGCTAGTCTAAGTGAACAAGACAGCAGATGTGAGATGATGTCAGCATTAAGGGAAGTGTAACTGCACTGATTTGGCATTCACTGAGTTTGTAAATGAGTCTCTGTGTGCCCTGAGGGGAGAAGTAGGTCATAGCTGGCAAAGGAAGCAAGTAAGATAAGACAAAGTTCTCTCTCACCCGTCACTGAAAGTTACCTGTTCTGAACCACCTTGATGAGTAACTTGCCTTTGGGTCTTTTATCCTTGATCAGTTTGCTGTGGAGGCTGCCTCAGAAATTAAATCTTTCTCCTGTTGGTCTCGCACATGATGAGGTTGCAATTATGTTTGTGGCGGGGGCAGACCTAGTTGTCCAGTGTCCGCAAATAAGATTAATCCTTATGAAGGCATAGAAACCAAAGTTTCTTAAACACACCAGTTCACAGAGATAGGGGCAGGAACTGCTCCTGGGAGCAGGGAGTATGATCAGATAGCTATAGCTGGGATCTAGGTAGCGAGACCTTTGAGTTCTGCTCCTGGATACAGTAATGAAGCAGTTTACAAATTTAAGCAAATAGTGCAACTTCTATAGTCTTACTCTTTATATGTGATGGCTGGGACAACTACCTACATCTGAGTTTTGACTAATTTGGTAGTGGCTGATAAATGCTGGAGATCTGTAGATTAAAACACTTAATGAGGTGCTAATTATGAGTATAGCATGGTAAAATAAGGTGAAATCCCAAAGGTTTTTCTTCTCTTCATAAGGATGTACGCCTGCCTTTCAGTTTTGTTCATGGCGGTCTATGTGGACTGAACTCTGAGATATATAAGATTCTTATTGGAGCAAGTGAAGTCTATGCAGGCGTCTGAAAGCAATATTTGACCTGCTGACAGCAAAATACAGGATCCATATGCTTGGTGCAATATGGAAGTATTGCCTGCACTCGTGCTGAAGTTGTGCACAGACAGGGATTTGGGAGAGGGCCAAAAGAAGTGCAGGTTCAACCTTGTGACCTGACAAGGGTCTCAGGGAGTAAATTCCAGGCCTACAGTGTCCCTGCATAAAGCCTAACTATATTGACTTTAACCTGCTACAGGCACACACAATTACAGGAAGATGAACAGAGAAGCAAAAAAGTGCATTGTGAAGAAAGAGGCGGCAGGTACCTTGGGAATCCGTCTGTATCGGTGCTATGGAGTAGTAAAATGTGGCTCTCATCAGGAAGCTCAACCAATTTTAAACCCTCAGGAGAAGTGGCAGTAATGCAAATCACAGTTTACATGTGTGCTATGTGTCTGCAATAAGACTTTGTAGGGCACAGTTACCTTAGCATAATTATTATCAGAAATATTTGTAACTAACTGGCCGTACTACAGATAGGTCTACATATATAGTTGGAGTGAAGAGTAAGGGTTTGCAGTACTGCTCCTGGGTGTTTTTAAAAAATGAGTGTAGGGCACTGTGGAAGAGTAATTGGTAGCAGAATAAGGGTTCACATGGTGTTATTTTGGCCTAGCACTGGAAAAGGACAATATGAAAGCTTATGATATGAGAATAGCAGCTGAGAAGGCTGTACGTTCCTCAGCATATGGAGGCTTTGTGTTGCCTTTACTGTTGCTTGTACATATGTAGGGTAGTGTGAACTGCCAAGTGCCAGAACTTTACTTCTTTCTGGCCAAGACAGAAGATGTGAAAAGAAAGGGCAGGACAAGCATCTTAGAACATCCTATCTGCCTGAAGGCCAGAGACAGTATAGAACATAGCTGAACACATTCTTGAAATCTTGAAGTACATGTTTTTAGAATAAAACAAATGCTTCCTCAATACTGATAAGGTGAAAAGCTTTCATCTGGAATAGAAGAAGCCATTGTATAGAAACAGATACATGTAGAGGAATATCGTAGCAAAAGTATTTCTTAGGTTATTTGGATGGAGTATTTAAAATGAATCATTATAGGGAATGGAGAAAAAAGACCCAGTGCCAGATTCATCTCTGCATGTCATTCCATGTGTGTAATTTAATAGACTTATGCCAAGAAAGACTTCAGGTAGTTTTTGCTCTGCTTATACTAATGGAACTAACTTATTTCTTTGGAATTTGTATTACTTCAATATAATTTGAAAAATTTAAAGGTTTTGGAAAAGCATTAATTAACATAATTACAATGAAGCATTCACTTCAGTTTTAATGTGCCGACACTTGACAGAAAAGCTTCATATGCCATTACTGTGCATGGTGTCTGTCTTTCTGAAATAAATGAAAGCCAGCATTTTTTTTAGAAAAAAAGGCATAGAGCCAAGTGATCGTTATTGCCTTGTTTGTGTCAGGAGGTCGACTCTGGCAGGAGAGTTGTGTTGTGTCAGGGAGTTGTGGTCAACTGTATAAACTTTGCAGCACTTTGAGGAAGGAGGGATTTTCTTTTGGTTTTCAGTCTTTTTTGCTGTTGTTGTTGTTGACAACACTCAGTGAAAAGAGAAACAGATTTTTTTGGAGGATGCTTATAGAGCTCTGGGATCCATTCATTCCCTTTATCATAGACAGAAAGAACTGTCATTCCAAATAGAGTTATCAAAATCACATTTCTGTACATATTGGTGCCTCAGCTGCTCTGCCTTCAATGGCTGTCTCCGGTCAATCTGTGAAGAATCCCATAAACCTGAAGCCAGATGTGGCCTGTTTTCTCCATCTATCATCAATCACGGATACAGCATCTTGCAGTCATGTACCTCTATGTTCCTGCCTGTCTGACCATAGAGCAGTGCTGTAAGAGCATCAGATTTCACAAGGAATTTGTAATATCCAGATTCACTGGATGGTATTATTTACAGTGTTGTATCTCTGTGTGGGAAGTATATAGGGAAATGCTGCATGCTCTCAACGTACTGCTGGTTTAATCTAAACGGATAAGGGTTTGTGAAAACTAATTATGAGCCAATTTGGTTTCCAGTAAAGCTAGAACTGAAACTCCTTTTGATGATATGGATTGAGCTCCTGGTATGTCACAGTTTTATTGTAGAGGGTTCTGTTGGGTCACAGTGAGTCTAATCTCATGAGGGAAATTACTCGCTCTTTGTCCAAATATCACCATATGTTGAGTACGCAAACAGATTGTTTTTCATATTTGGTGAATGAATAATTGCCTAAGTACACAATGATAGTAATTAATTGTAAATGACATTCATTAGTGGTTTTGATTATCTCAGCATGAAGACCTTCCATTAAAGTGTTCACAGCTTTTATAAGGCAGCATTAAGGTGGTTGTTCAATAAATATGTACTGATCAAGATTAGACCAAATGAAAATAAGCACTCTATGTAATCACCATGTAACAATATGAATTTGGTAAACGGATGGATGTCCTAGCCACAGGAGAATAATAACAGAAAGATGTAAAGGAAAGAAAAACACAGTTTAGCGGCAAATCATTATGTCTATATTCTTTCAGTCAGTAATATCACTACTAGCGTTAAAGATAAATGAAATACATGTGTAGCTGTACCAGTATGAAACAAAATCAGACATGAAATAAGCCTTCATTTTGTTCTCTATCTGTTAAACGGTGTTGTTTATCAGAAACAATTCCAGCAATTAAAAACTTTGGTAATCTAGAATTTATTAGCAGATTTAGACATTAATCTGAGCGTTCCTCTGAGCTATCAAGTCCATTCACAATGAAATGCCTTGGACCAGTACTAGCCAATGTGACTCTTTGGAAGATGGGTCTAAAGAGCTGACAAAGCAGCTCATATATTTGTACAGTGTTTAATTCTTGGAGCAACTTCTGGTTTATTAGGCAAACTGAGGTCTTCAAACAGTGTTAGAGGCAAAGGCCTTAGTCAGTCCTCTTGGGTGCAATTAGAGGAGGCCTGTTGCTACTGCAGTGACCTTGGGTGCACTTCGGGAACACGTGGTTCAAGACTATGTAAGCTGACCTGAAAGAAACAGCCCAGGGCTGCACCAGGTGGGAAGGATGACACAGAACAAAGGGAACTCAAAATTTTTCTTTATGAAGTACGGCACCATTATTGATGAAGATGAAATATGAGGTGGAATTTCTCAGTAGTTACAGTATGAAAAAGAGGCTTTGAAGTTGCATACTGAGATGATTCTATAGCGCTGCTTCAGAGCATATAATTCTTGAGTAAGTATTTTAATAATGCAATACATGTATGTTTTTCACTTCCAGTTTAAAAAGACAGTTTTTGAATATTTTGTCATGTGTCAGGACAAGTATAAATAACTGTGCACAGAGATTGATCTCAGTGCACAGGGGTTTAAACAGGAGAAAAAAACTCAACACCATTCAGATAACCGTCTTTCCTTTTACATCATCATCCATCAGAATAGATAATACAGCTCGTATAAAATCAAGAGTTTTACTTCCTATGAATATTTTTTTATTTCTTTCACATTCATAATAATCATGTTGATAGGGTTGTCTCTGACTGCCACATTTAGTAAAAATATATAAGTAAATGTTCTGATAGGCAAGATGATGGTTATGTTTACTGCTGGCATGAGATCATAAACTAATTTTTGAATTGTTGTAAAGTACTCAGAGCACAGATTGCATTAACATAATATATTGAGTATTAGCATATTAACATAAGACACAGTATTGATGGATAAAAATTCAAACTAGACAAATGAAGGTACACGTTAGACCATGAAATAATGTCTTCAAACAGATGACATGGTGTAGATGTGCAATTTTCTCTAATTAAATAAATAAATAACTCTTAAGCTTCCCGTTGTAGAGAAACAAGTTTGAGATGTCACCGTGTAAGTATGTACGTAAGGCTGAGTGATATTAAAATGAATAAAAGCTTGTTTGAATACCAGTTCTGTACCTCATGGTACTCTTTCAGCATTTCACAAAGCGCATGATGCAGTCGACTTTGAAAGGTACTGGTTAAGAAGAATTCAGTAAAGGGGTACTGGAGTACATTTTATGCTGCTTCTAAAGTCCAGGCCTGGCAGGGGTGGCCAGAGGTACCTTTTGCCATTTTAAAATATTTTCTTTTGCAAGTTACTTAGGACAGCAACACAGCTCACAAAGAAAGTAGAAAATGCCTAAGGCTGCTTTTGAGAAAAGCCTAGATATCCTGGGAACTGTTCCACTAGTCAGAACTGTCAAGCAAAGAATTTCAGTGTCCTACTCTGGCTTCTCAGGAGGTTTGCTGTATAGTATTGACTGCCCTTTCCTAAGAGGGCTATGTAGAGGCAAGTGAGCCGCTTTCAGACACTGACCCACAGCTGGCTCAGTGAAGCACTGTTCCCCAGTTCTGTGAAAAATGATGAAGATCTGTCACAACTATCAATTTAGTTCAGTAGTGGAAATCATAGGCTTCTCTTAGATCTTAAAAAACTTATATCTGTGTTCTTAAACTTTCACATCTAGAAAAACTGACAATATAGCTACAAGCTTTGCTAGTTCTAGGTATAGCTCTCTGGTAAAATGATTTATTATACATACTATGTTTTCAGGAGACAAAATGCAGGCTAATGCAAATATGTGCATCTTCAGGGTAATGATTTCGGCTGCAGTGCTTCTGTCTAGTGTAGAACCTCCATGCACTCAATAAGTCATATCCTTGAAGTGTAAAATATGTTAAGATACAGAAATTAGTGGAGGTTTTCCCCAGTATCTGAATCTCTCATTCTGTCAAAGTGGAAATACTTTTGAAGTTCTGTTATACATTAAGTTTTTCCTTGGATACCAAAGTATTCTATATTCATGGGAGTTTGGCAGTTGCATACTTTTGGATACAGCTGCAGACCTGGCTGTTTCGTGTTTGGAAGGAAAGACGGGTCATGGTGTGACTGCTGTGACATCAGGCAATCCAACTGTGGGAAGAATTACCTCCGTATCATCTACTCAGTGCCTGATGTCTTCCTAGTAAATCTGTGTTTGCTATCTGCATCTCTAAGTTCCTATACAGCTTTTAAGACCTCTACCCTTGCCATCTTTAAACTATTAAAGTAGGAAAGAGATGCCTTACATGGGAAAACAAACTTTTTCAAGCTTCTCAGCTTACTATTCCAGATCTAGGAAAAGGTTTTCCGTAAGATTTTTCTAGCTATTGAGTCTGAATTACATCTCTCACTTTTTAAGACATTAACTGATAAGATGAAGAAGATTATTTCATTTCTAAGTTGCAGTTGATAGAACACATACAGATATTATGTATGCCTGTATACAGGCTGGCAAAAAAATCTCCTGTAAGAAACCAAAATGGACTTTTCCTCCAAGCTATGAAAGGTGACAGATTTAGGACCTGCTAGATCTGTGAGGAAAAACAATTTAGGAGAGGCAGACCACCAAAAGTGAAGTTCCGAGGTGCCACCATGCGTGCTGGTTCCTGACACTCCCAGCTCAAGAACAATTCCTGATTTCACTTAGCAGGGCATAGCACTGGGGAAAGAACTCACTTTCTGCAGCTGAATTCCTTGAGTAGGAGCTGCTTGTCTTTGCTAGTTAAGTTTCTGAATTCATACAATTGGAAGAAGATGGTGCTCAGAATTTTCTGGAAGATTAGATTTGGAATAGGAAACTCAGAAAAAACGTGCTTCCTTATTAAGAGTTCCTCTGCAATAGAGACAATTTAAGATGTTCATGTTGGCTTTCCCCCCTTTGAAGCCAGTTGTTCCCACCCTCCTGCTTTACGTTTTGTCTTTTATGGTTGTGCTGACTCAGCTATTTGTTGGGCTGTGCTTCTAAGCAGATCTGTGAAATAATCCAGTTTAAAAAGAAACACATTTCTGGTCTTTGAAAAATACGTATCTCATTTCACTGATCTGTGTTAGAATGTAGCCACAGAAACAGCCAAACCAGTGCAGCTGAAGGGACAGGGACAACTGAGAGTACAGCGAGCAACTGAAGGGGAGTGGAAAACTTTTCAAGTATTCTTGTACCAATGCAGGTTCCAATGCGAAAACGAACATACAGAAAACCACAGGGATGGGATTTTCTTATCTTTGATTTAGTTGTAGTCATGTGCTCGTTAGCAAAAGTCTTTTGCCTTGATTAATTGGGTATAGTTGGTAGACATAGCATTTTGTAAAAACTCCATTGGAGGTGCGTATAATTGGCACAATATAAATTCTTCAGGCTATTCCAGATGACTCTAGAGTTCAGCAAAAGTGAGGAGGTAAACATTCTCAGAGAACTTGAGTTCAATTACTGTGGTTCAATTTAGTAGTCAACCGAGGGAAAACATTTTTACCCAGACATAGCTCTGTGAAAACAATTGGACAGAGCAGTTCTTCAATTTGCAAGTCAAATAAGTATGAAATTTATACACCAAAAAATTCAAGATAATGATGGGGTAAAAACTTTTCCAAAATTGGAAAAAAATATCCCTTCCACTCTATATTGAAGTACCTACAGGTAAAACATTTTATTTGGCAGACTTCACCCGAGATATAGACGTACTTAGCCTGTAGACTACACGAGATCATGTTTAAGAGAGTGGAAGTAGACTTACGAGATACACAGCTTTCAGTTGAAAGTGACACCTTACTCTGTAGTAGCTAGGAAATATATCATCCAGAGCAGAACTTCAACCAATTATTACCAACAAGACTCTAATAATTCTTATTAACCCTATAGAGAGCAGTATGGCGCGTGTGTGTATACTTGACATATTTCTGCAAGAATCGTTTCATTCCTTTAGACACTGTGGCACTATTATGATGCAATAGTAGAAAGAAGAACTGTAAGAAGTGATTGCAGCAGGCAATTTCAAGTATATTTGCTGGTTTTATTTTATTTTATTCCATATGCAGAAAGGGAATATTCTCTTTTGCATCCCAACTGCCATTGCTTGCTTTGAAAATGAGGCCAAATTTTTCATTCCCAAACAATGCTCCACAAGTAAAATATAAAAATAAGGCAGTCACACTTAATAGGTTATCACCTCTTATATCATTTTACAAAACAAACCCAAAAAGGTAGACATGTTTTTGTTTCTAAAAAACCATTCTCCAATTTTATGTTTCACTTTCCTAAAATTCAGAATTTAAGAAATGGTACACTTGGGGCACTGAAGAAAATGTACTTTTACAAACCTTTACAACTATGAATTATCTCACTGTGTGTCTGTTGCAGTAGCTAGAGGATGCACTTTTACGTGAGACGTACAACAGGACAACGTTGATTGGAACTTTTTTTTTACTAAGATTTGTGTTTTGACATTTTCAAGGCAGTTCTGTGTTTCTTGATTACCAAATAGCAAATCCCCCAAATTTGTTTTATATATTGTTTATATTTGTCTCTATGTATATAACATTGTAAGGAATTATTTTAAACATATAACAGGATAAGTAGAATTGTATTTTAAAACTTTGCTTGTCCCACATAGTGCTTAAGGCAAAGAGCACTGTTATATGTACTTCTGTAAAAAGTGTTTTTTAAAACTGACTTTATTTGTTTTACAGTTTAGAAAACTCTGCAGGTAGCCTTAAGAACCTGTTCAATTCATTATCATTAAATCAACAACCAGGGCTTCTTTCTGCCATTCCCTGGCAGGATTAATGGATTTTGGCATGATTTGTGCATTTAGCAGTGAAAGCTCTTGCTGTGTAAGCTAGCAAGCTTGACTAATTCTCAGTTGTGCTAACTTCATAAACCTATTTTAAGGTTTTAACTTTGACTAAAGATTAGAGGTAATGTCTTCACACCGCTACCTTTGAATATGTGATACTCTAATATGATTATGTTTAGTAAGTGTAAATAAAATATTGAATGTATGTTGTATGGTACACATGTGAAAATAGGTACATAATAGATATTTTACAACATCCTATAAACTGTCATTTTTGATGGTTTAAATGAGATTGTACAAAAAGTTGATGTATTAATATAAAAACAACTGCATATATTTAAATGCTTGAAATATTAAATGATACACAGAATTAGAAAACTCTACAACAGGAACAGATTATTTGTATTTCAAAACATTTTGCATTTGAATCAGAGAAGTGAACAATTATGATTTGATTTGATTTAAAGCTGGCTTGCTCAGCAAAGCCACTTTAACCTGTAAAGCATTCGAGTTACTGTTGGGTTTTTCACCTTTCCAGACAACCCTAGAATCAGTATTCAGAAAAGCCTAAAGAAAGGAGAAAAGAGAGGAAAAAATATTTTCAGCCTGTCTGACAAGACTACATAAAAAGCCCATGATCAAAGGGTCTTAAATACACGTTACTGGTGTGACAAACAACATTTTTGTCCTTTTATTAGATTTATTTTTCTTCTGAAAACTGCAGTGGCCAGTGTATAGTTTGTGAAAGAAAGCTGGCAGGGTTGTATTCTTTGATTCCTAATTAACACCTTCAGTCTCAAAAGAGAACTAACAGAAATACCATAAAATGTTGCAGCTGCATTGTTATTCCGCTTGGTTGGTTTGTTAAAAGTCGGCTGGGCATTGGCAGCTGCAATAAAGGAAAAGC
Organism: Tringa tobata; assembly: GCA_033628505.1. NCBI lineage: Eukaryota > Metazoa > Chordata > Aves > Charadriiformes > Scolopacidae > Tringa > Tringa tobata. Next base: position 3,204,270 of record JAHREE010000122.1, read on the forward strand.
TCAATGGATGTTTTGTATTGTACCCACTGAAGTGAAAGAAGGCAACCATTTTATTTTCAAATGGGCAGCTGCACAGTGATGTTTAAATGGAGCTAAATGTGAGATTTACTGTTAATTTATAGTAATTGGTTATAAATAAAGTAGCAGTATAGCTTGGCTTTCATCTATTAAAGCCATAGAACACAAATTGAAGGGAAATGAGTTATGAAGGGTAAAAAGTGAATAGTAAAATACTAGAGTGGTAGAAAATGCTGCTTAAAGCAGTTACTTAGAAGGAGTAATAGTATTCAGTTTTGCAATGTAATGCAGCAGTCACCTTGGAAGCAAGTAGCCAAGCCATTCTTTAGATTGTGCTTTGAGAAGCAAAGGTAGACATTGCTTTGTCCCACTGTAGCGAAAACCAAAATTTTACTGCTGAGATCAGAACCAAATGCAACTCTGCCTGGAAAGCATAGGTTTGTATTTTTGGTAGTAGAATAAAGGAGGCATTTAACTCTGGTCAGATAAATCTCTCTCACATTCAAAAAATGCAATTAGGGAAATATGTAAATCTAGATGTTTCATCAAATGCTAGCTAAGGGGTTACCAGTTCTTTCCTTGCACAATGACTGAACTAAAGAACTTCAGTGTCTGTGTAAGAACCATTGTCCCAGCCCCAGAGCCCGTTGGAAACAGAGTCCAGACCGGCCGTGGGAAATACCTACATATTTGACACAGGCCCCATTTCTGAGAGAAAAGGGGGTGGAATAGAAAGTATGGAGATTTTACTGTTGCATTCTAATCAGCCATGATCTGCCTAATTTGCTTTGATCAGGAAGATAAACTAATTTTCCTATAGGCTGGATAAAAGTAATTAGCAATCCAATGCTTTCATGTTTTTGAAAAGGGTAAAGAAAAGAAGAGCAGAAATTGTTATGGTGGGAGCAAAGTACCCCTTTTCGGCTCCTCTGAAAGCGCTGTTAGTTGAAAATAGGATGGTGCCATAGGAGAGGGGCCCTGATTAAGGTGGCTTTATGGGCTGGGATGTCATTGATCTATAATGCTACGCAGCTAAATGTTTCTGAAGGTTAATTTCACATGAGTTTTAGTATATTTAGGTTCTGTTCTCTTTTATGGAAAAAAACATATCCCGTGTAAACAGTATGTTTGCCGTTCTCTGAGGATGCTGTTTGATTTCCCAAGGCATTTTGGTATCTTTCTCCACAATCGCATTAGAGTAATTGGGTGGTTAATTAAAGTCTGGATCTGCTGCTACCATAAGGCTTTAGGATGAGGGTTTCTAAGGCCACATAGTGAAATCAGGAATGCTATAACCATAGCCAAAGCCAAATTACTGGGTATCTCCGTCTCCTGATTCTGTTAGGTAACAACCGTGTGGTTCTGAAGGCCTGAGCTCTGACTGTTAGCCTTACACGTGCACTATGTGGTATGCCTCTACTAAGTTTTTTGGGAGCTGTTACTCCTCTTCTGTTTGGCTTTGGCCACTTCATTTAAGTATAAACCAAGATGCCTTGAAAGATACTGAGTTTCACTATGAAACCCTTAATATGAAGGGTGAAATGCCAAGACACAGAACTGCCATCTTGACCCAGGCAAACAGTACTCATTCAGATAATCTTATTGAAGTTCACAGGCTGCAGAACACTCCATTTTTAATCTCTGTCTGTAAAAATGAAGATTATTTTGGAAATATTTATTAGCTGTCTTAACTAGTATTAAATTAAGAAGCTTTCAAAGAATATGTGTTCCTGTAATTTTTGATGTTTGCCTGCTGCCAATCAGCAGTCTGGTGCTCTGTCAGTAACACACCTGTTATCATAAGCAAATGTCTCTAAATTGTCCATCCCACATGACTTAAAAGAAATTACTGGACTGCATTGTTCAGCTTTTAGCTGTCTTGCTTTCACAAGCTTGACTTATAAAGGTATAGAAAGCATTTCGGGGGTGCATTAGGGGCCTAAAACACCCATTCCTTGTGGAGGTCAGACAGACCTTCCATAAAATTAGGGCCTCACATCTGTACATACTTTTGTGCTATGCAATAATAATGCAAAGAAGAATCATGTAACCTTGGCTGTACTAAATGAAGGTTAAGGATTACGCCCTCCCCCAGGTCTCCCCATCTTCTGTATGAATTGAGTAGTTCAGCAGGCAGTTACAACCAATCTACTTAATAATTCTGTCTACCTACCTCTTTGTATTTTGCAAGTTATATTTAAAAAGTCAGATAAGCATAAGGACTCTATTTATCATTTGTTGTATTTGTATTGCAGCCCACGGCCATAATTGGGATTGCGGATCCACTGCGTTGGGAACAGTTAAAATACAGAGGCAGGCTCTATAAAGATTTCGTAGGAAAAAAACAGCTATTTGTGATGAATGGGAAAACCATTTTATGGTGTGGATAGAGAAACAGGGGCATATGTTCTATCTCAAAGACGCTCCTATTAAAAAAATAATATCCTTTAAAGACTGAGTTTGGAAAATTAATTTCCCCTGCCAGCAAGATGCATTGAATAGTATTCAGGTGAAAAAAACTATGTTCCTGTGTGATAGCACTCTAAAACTGAAGTAGATAACAGATTTTTCAGTTGCCTTTCTACATCCTGAAGTATGTTGGCATTGTGAACATCTGCAGTATTTGCATTCCAACCCATGTGATGTCAGCTGCAAAAGCTATGTTAGATTGAATGTGAGAACATGGTCACAAAAATAAAAATTGATGGAAGAGTTATAAAGAAAAGTAGAAGCATTCATTGAAATACCACTGAGAGTTGCGGTTAGCTTGGGAGTATTTATTGGTTTTGCTTAAGGAGACAGCACCACCTCATAGATAAAGCATTGATCTGAGATGCAGACATATTCTATTTTGCTTCCTTATTGCATTGCTTAGTGCCACAGCAAAGTTAGTTCCTCTCCCACTCTGCAGTGTCCTCAACTCCTAAATAGTAGTTAATTCTTTCTTTATGTTGTTCTTTGGAAAGTATTGCATGGTTGAATATTGCTGTACAAAAAGTGCAGGACAGAAACGCCAACAAGCACATAATTATTTAGGCCCAGAAAATTCTCCCCCCGCTCCCTACCAATACATATCCTTCTTGGATATGAGTTGGCAGAAGTTGCTCCCCTGGCATTCCCAAGAGAAGAGATAGCAATTTTGTCTAAGACCCTTGAATTACATCACATTTTCTGTAGGATGTGAGCTAGAGTGCAGATTCTCACAGCTGTTATTCACAAACCTGAGAAAGGACAAGGGATTGCTTTTATCCCTCTTTTCCAGTTGCACAAAAGTTAGTTTCCTAAGTCCTTGGAATTTTTCAGAATGAAAACCATGAGGAAATTGGAGGATCTGTGACTCTTACAGGAGGAAAACACTGACTGTAATTATGAAAGTTGTCCTTCTTCCATAGTGTTCTCTTCATTACAAGGCCAAGGGTTTTTAAAATAACATTTTCATGATAATACGGAAATACACAACTCTCAAAATGGTGCAGAAAAATAGTTTTATAAGGAATACTTCATACTTTTGTGATATCGGTCATTTCTAGTCCCAAAGGATTCAGCACACATACGATGTCACATCTACGTAGAATTTTTCAGGAAGATCATGTGAGCTCTGCCCGTGTTCTAAGCCATCTGGAAACCATCAGCAAAGCACTGAGCCTGACCTTACCTGAACACTAACCTTACACAAAAGGATGGTTTTTATCTAGAGACACCTAAGAATCTGCATGAGAGAGAAACCTGCTCCATCTCATTGAACCTAGAGGAATCTGGCTACAGGATAGAAACTGACATGAGTTTGGACTCCCTAAACTCTACTTTCATGAAACACATCCTGAGTTACAGAGAAGAAAGATTTCAGAAGTCTTTAAGTGTTGTTACAGCCTGTAACTCCCATTCACTTTTGTTAGGGTTTTACTAATTTTTATTAAATTGTCCTTACTAAGTATTCTGTATTTCTAGGAAGACTTACGCATTTATATTTTTATGAAAGGAAGCCCAACAATCAACTCACAAATCTGAACATATACCAACGAAAGTAAAGACAACTTCTCACATTCCCACATGAAGAGAACTAGTTTCTTTCAAGAAAAGCTTGAGTAAGCAACCAGGCATTACAGTATGGTTCAGATGTCAGGAAACTTAAGCTGTATTGGTGCAGAGAAGGAATCAAAGAAGCAGATTTCATCTAGTTTCCTTGCATCACTGCTAATATGAATATTGTTCATATATTTTATCTTGTAATTTAGTTGCTCCTGAAGTCAGCTGAACTGGTATTCAGCTCCATATTCACATGCTGTTCAAAAATGCAGCTGTCCAGAGTAAGCATTGTCTCGCTCTCCTAACAGTCAGTGTAGTCCTAGTCGTTGGAGAGCATTGACCAAAAAAAGTCACTTATCTGAAGATGAGAGAAATCTTTCTAGATTTAACTGACTACACTAGGAGTACACTAGGAGCCCAGAAGCCTGTTTCACATGCAGACATGAATCCCAGTCTGAGAGGTCAACACAGTTGCCTAAGCATAGGTATCTATCTAGTGCTCTCAAGTTGCCTTAGGGTATCTTAACTGGCCTTCAGCTGGCCTTTCAAAAGGCAACAGGCAACCTGTGTCATTGGTCATAATGTAATATTTGCCAGGCCCATATAGAAGTCTCAGGAAACCAAGAATGTTTCAAATGACTCTAGGTGCCTATGTTTAGCAAATTAAATTGAGGCTTCATTCTTTAATGAGGCTGGAACTTCATTTAGGTGGTCACAAATATCTATCTTACGCCATTTAATGGTACGCCAGGTTATTTGATGTATCTTCGTGAGGTACCTATTGTATGACCTTTATGGGAAGTGTAAGGCTATTATATGGCCTCTACTGTCCTACTGTATGGAGAGTGTTGGTTGGAATCCAGATATGATACCCTAAGTCATGTCAAGAAGTGAACCACAGATAAAAAAAATCTGACCTAGTTTACTTTTAATAAGGCAGGAGACCCATAGCATAGTTCCCCTAGAAATCTTGAAGACACATGGAAAATTGCAGTATTATTAACACAGTAACTTGGAGTGGGCAGAGAGGGTGGGTTTGGACTAGAAAAACCCTTCTGTTCAAGCCTTGTGTGATAGGCTTCATATTATTTTTACAGTGAGTTGGGCTGAGCAAAAAATAGATGGGATAGGTCCATATCCATATAGGTGGTCAATAAGGCAAACGAATGAAGCAGATGCAAGGTGTGGCCTTCAGCCATAGTTCATGTGATTTCACATATATAAATCCTTGACTAAGCTGCTCCCTTTCAACAGTACTATAGGGAAGGATAATCTTTGTGTATCCTTGTGAGGGATATCAAGTGAACTTCGCTGATCCCCAAGTTGGGTGTTCTTGGTGTTCACAGTAAATTGTCCAGTATGGTAAAAAGATTGATTTGAAATTAGATCTGTCTGGATTGGGGGAAATTTGACAGGGGTCTGATTTTTTATTTTTTTTAATATTAAAAAATTTGCCTAGCGTTACATCATTGGCACCTCAAAATTTGCCAGGAGTTTCCAGTGTATGATCTTGTTTTGTTTTTCTTTTTTTCTGTGATACTTAAACATTTTGACCTGATTATTTCAATAATAATAATAAAAATTATATGTCTTGTGCCCTTCACAATAGCTCATACCTTGGCTTTGGTAAAACTTACTGGATGCAAAATGCAAAAAAAAAAAAAGGAAAGAATAGAGATGTTGTTATGATGTAAGAACAGCCTAAAAAAGAATTGTATGTGTAAGGGCCAGAGGTTTTGAGGGTTTAAAGTTGGTCCATTTGTTTTATTTGGAGAAAGATAAATTAATACAGTATTGTCCTAAAATACGACCACAAGGCAGTATGTAACATATTGTAAATTATTAAGCCTTGTAAAGTAAAAATGTTGAATAATGATTTTTATAAAGTTCTTGTCTTTACTTTCAATATAAAACATACAAAAAGTCTTCTGACATCTGATAAAGGGAAATTTTAGACTTGTTTCTTTAGATAAAGCAATCAGGTTCTGCTTTAATCAGTTTCATTGTTGAATTAGAAGAAACATACCTTCCACTCTTAAAATAGTAACGTAATTGTAAAGTTGTCAGTCTGGAGTTCCTATTTGGACTGATTACACTTGATAAAAATAACAAGCCATGACAAATAGCGGGGCTAGGTTTCAGTAATTCACTGAAGAATGTCTCTACCAAGTCTTTGTGGTAAAATGTCTTGTTTGCAGGACAAATGCAGAGTTGAAATAACAACCCATGAATACCACTGGTGAAATGGCTATGTACACAAGGTGAATGCTAAAGTTTTCCCTTCTGAATGGACCTTTTAATCCAGGCATTATCTAGCCTCTGAAAAAGTCTTCAGTGGCCTTACGTACAGATTAATGGGAAAAGCTGAGACTCAGAGTTGGGCTATTTGCAGAAACAGTTTTCAAGATTTACTGATGGTTGACAAATGCCATTTAAGCTTTCAAAGCCATCAATATGCTATTGAAAGGGATTTAGAGGGAAATCCTCCCACTATAGAAGGCGAGGACTTTGAAGGATCTCGGTGGAAGCCCTTGGTCTCCCCACCCCTTCAAACCTTTCACCGGCTTCCTTCAGCATATAGAGCCCTGAAACGCGTGGCTATGGGAAAGGGGGGGGAGGTCCCTTTCAAAGGCATTTGTATATAACTGAATGTGCCAATCTGCTTTTGTTCAGGCATGAGAACTGAATAGAAGTGTTTCCAGAAAAAGTCTCTTGTGCTCATGGTCGGCTTTTCAATAGGCTTTCTGCTAATAGGTTTTTAATATGGGAGCTGGAAATGGCGAAATACAAGTTTGAAAATTTTATTGAATTGAAAAATTGCCTAGAAAAGGCTCTCTGCCCTATAGCGTTTGTTAACGATGCTACCATTTCCTTCTTTAACACTGGCTTTTAAAGAAAAGTAACCTCATACATTATGCATGTAAAAAGACAAATCACCTGAGCTTTGAGTTTAATTGCTTAAAATAATGCCCTGTCTTTTTTCTGCAGACATTTTGAAACCTGTTTCTATGTTCTTTCTTTTCTCTGGTTATTTAAAAGCTCATTTTCAAACCACATGCCTTTATTAAAAAATGTCCATTATGGGATTAGGTTAGAAAAAAAGACACCTTAGATGATCATGTTTTTGTTAAAGGGGTTTTAATTTAGGATCAGGGTGACTTGAAGTCCAAGCTTTTTCCTGTGTTCTGCTGAATCTGCAGGATTCAAGATGAAAATTCTGAAGAGCTTAATGAAACTGCACAAATGAAAAAGTGGCAGAACCCGCTGGACAGTTCTGGAGAAAGGATCTCTCTGGAATCTCTGGTGGATCATGCAAGGATATACTGGGGCTTTTTTCAGGGAGTTCCCAGTGAGTTTGTGTTTTTCAGTCAGAACTGATTGCCCACAAAACCCTCTTTGCAATCCTTTTAATAGCAAAATGTCTAACCATGTAGAGCCATGCAGTGCCATCTTCTTCAGTCTGCCGCAAATATGTGAAAGTTGAGATCCATGTGCCAAGACCATGACTGAGAGGGGCATCCTTCACCTCTCTAGTCTTCCACCACTCTCCATGTGGGAGGGGAGAATGAAGCCAGCCTGTGGGCTGAGGTAGTCGCTTTGTACCCGGTGTGTGGTGTGAAGAGCGGCACCAGTCTGCATCCCACCAATTCCAAACCCCTCATGAAGGGGCAGCAAGGCTGACTGGATTCTGCGGAGTGTGGAAAATAGGATAACACCTCTCAGCAGAAGACCTTCTTCTGCTTAATGAGTGCCTTGACTTTATTTCTGACCCATTTCTACCTGCACTATTTTCAAGCTGGCATCCGTTCTGTCACCATGTGGGGGAGAAGTGCAGCAGTAGCAGTATGTGGCAGGTACTGCCTCGTGCACTCTTCTGCAAGACGAGTCCAGTGGTCATAAGCAGTTACTGTCGTGTAGGAAGTGGGTGTTGCTGTGTTCATTTGTGCTACTGGTTAATCACACGGCAAATTAAGCCTATAAGAGATCTCTCAAAGTGTCTAAGCCTTCTAGTTCCAAATTGTTGATTGATCTTTGCCCAGAAGGAAACATCACAATGCAGATTATCCTAAGTGATTCTTCTGGTTTCCTGATGGAGCTGACTGGAAAGGTGGACTTCACGTGAAAGAAAAATTGAGCAAAGGTTATGGAAAAGAGAACGAGGAAAGAAAAATGAGCAGAATCAGCACATCGCTTTGGAAGCACAACATCCAAATGAAAAGTTAAGTACCCAAATATTTGGAACAGGTACGACAACCAAATAGAAAAGAAAGAAGGGCATTAACAGTGGAAAACACGGAAGTAAAAGAAACTGAAATAAATGACTTCCTGAGATTTTTGGAACCTCCTCACTTGGGAAAAAAGGTATGAGGATGATTTCATCAGCAGAAAATGTCACACTTTCCTCTCCTTAGCGACCCAAACGAACTTCATCCTGTCTTTAGCTAAACGGATTTTAGAAACAGTAAAAGGGCTGGAAAAAATATGTAGAGATCTTCCCAGTGAACCCAGTGGTACTACATTCACTACTCCAGGCAAAGCGATGTGCTGTTGCATAATTTCCACAACTATGAAATGCTGCCTATTGGGTAGAACCTAGCGTTAGGCATTGGGAGGCCTGGGAGGACGTCCTCCTCCCATGGGAGTCAATGGGAGCCTTCCTACCGGCATCAGCGGAGCCAGGTGTTAACCCCCAGGCACTGTTGTAGTGCTGACATTGACTTGCTGTGTTATATGTTTTCAGACATGTAAATAATAGGGCGGCTGATTCTTTCCAGCATTTTTATAGCATTTGGAATAGCTAAAGAAAAGACATCTTGGAAAGTTCATTTCATGTGCAAAAAAAAAGCAGAGCTGACAGGTGCAGTATAGGAGACACGTTTATTTCACATATGCACGCAGGTGGAATAGAGTTGGCAGCAATACTTTACATTTGGTAAAGGTTTGTTTTGGCTACTGATGTTTTGTAATATTGTTCAATATTGTCTCCAGGAAGACCCAAAACTGATATTTGAAACCTGAAACTGACACACAGCATTGGGTTTGACTGAACATCACCAATTAATTGCTTGCCTGGAGAGACTTTCTGTTGATCATCATAACAATCGCAAGAAGTGGTAGGTCACTGGCCTCAAAATGAGGTTGCCAAACAGTGGACTATGTAAACACTGTGAATAAAAGGAAGGAAGCAGGGATCATTTATTCTGGATCAGAGTCTGCTGCATCTACTCATACTAAATATTAGCTTATCCTCTGAGTAGCCCAGCTCACCTCAGTAGAAATAGTCCTGAAGTATTTTGCCTCCATGTATAAATTGTACATCTCTGATCTCAGTAATTTAAATTACTGGAAACAGAAATAATATATCCAAAGAGATGACACTTTTATACTAGAAGGAGCACACCCCTCTTCCCTAAAGATTGTGCTGGTATAATCACATGAAGGATACATGCCAGCCTGATCCAACATGTGAGGTCTCTGCCAGAGATTGCTCTTCGGTAGGGTGACTTAGTGCGTCTCAGCCCTGCTCCTTGACCTGAATTGTTTAAAGCTAGTTCAGGCTTTTCAGTGTCCTGCCTATCTGAAGGACAGCTGTTCAGGTACAAGCAAACAAAATGTGTGGAGAACAGGTATATGGTATGTCAGTGTAAGATTAAGGGCCTGGTGTTTATGTATATTCAGACTATTTTATACCAGCCCATGTGAAGGTATCTCATGATGAAAGTGAGTTTTGAACACTTAAGCAAGAAAAAAAAAATTACCTGATGGTGAAATACAGTGTTTTTAAGTCCATTATCTTTGTAAGAATCAAGCTATACGTATTTCCTGGCACTTACTGTTGCAGAAGTTTGGGTGTTCAATCTGTCAGTGAAAAATCTGACAGCTCTCATTCCTCTGAGCTCCGTAGGAGGTGTTGGAAGAGGTTGTCAGCCAGCCAGGGGCTGGCAGATGTGGAGGCCCATTGTATTTCAAGGAACAAGTCAGACAAAAAGAGAAGATGTGCATACAAGAAAAAAATCCACAACTTTGTATATCTGAAGATTTACAATATTTATGTTCTAGATATAGGATCACCCTGCATTTCCCTAAGCTAACACTGCCAACTGAAGAAAGGAGTTCTGCTTCACCTTCCTTACTTGTTTCTCCTCTGTGTTTTAACTTGTGGTGGAACAAACAGCAACACAATGAACCAGCTCAGGGAAGTGATTTAGATTAAAACCTTTTTTTTTTCTGCTGTATTTATTTAATCTGGATCAATTGCCAACTCCGGTTCAACAGCATCTTCAAAAGGATGTGCTGTTGGGTGGAAAGGAGGAGGAGGCAGAGATCAGGAGTCAGTCTTTTGTTAGCAACGTTGGATAAAGATTAACATGCTGGTAGTGTGACGTCAGTTGGGTTGTCCACGCAATAAAGAGTAATTCTGTAATGAATTAATTCAACTAAGCAACAACACAAAACCAATCAAATTAGTAATTCAGAGCAGAACTCTAGGAGTTGTGATATAGCCTAGTGTCATTTTCTCTGCTGAAGCTCTTCAATCACTCTTCAACAACACAAGGTACAACTAAACTATAATAAAAGCAGAAGCTGTGTTAAAACAAGTCCAATCATTCAGCACCAATGTGTAGGAAAATGGGACCCTATAGAATAAGAAAGGTGAAACAGCTAACCAGAATTTTACTGAAAACTCCTTTTAAGATAAAAAAGATCAGTTGGGATCAAAGAGGTGGACTCTTGTCTTTGCTGAATGACGTTTTTTGCCATTTCCTTTACCAAGGCGGAATTTCACTCCATCTTAGGGTACGTATATTTTGCAACAAACCAGTTTGGGAATACCAAGTTTATATATGCAACAACTGCTACATTGCATCACACAAGTTAGCACTGTGCGGAGACCCTGCATCATGAAATTAGTGCAGTCATGGCAGCATCCTTCTGTACCTGGGATCATTAGCCTTTCTGAGGGCACCTAACATGGTAATGCAACTTCCAGCTCTGGACCCAGCTCACTCATCTGTACCTTGGATACCTTTGCACTATGCAATGGAGGACGTATATTTGCTGCTGTAAAGGCAGGTGTGTTGTGCAAAAGTTTCCAGACACTCAGACTTACACCGTCACTGTTAGAATATGTTTGTAGCAGATGCTTTCAAAGCTGTTTGCTTTTTAATTCTTCAAATCCATGCTGGGGAATTGACTTGAGGCAAATTAAGATCAGCAAAATAACTAATTTACAGTGTATCTTGTTATGACTGAAATCAGGCTAATCCTGATTCATTTCCACCCTCAGGAGCCTCACTGAAGTGGTATTGGATATTTTGGTGAAGATGAGTTTTAAAATTGGTTTGTGTGACATGTAACTGTGCATAACTTCCAGTTGGGTATTCAGCCTACCTGGCTGTGTGGCCCATAATACTTGATTTAGGAAGGTTGTACTTTATGACTTTAGCTTGTATTTTGAGTCTTTGCCTGCACTCAGATATTTTGAATTAGTTTCTGCTGTACTCAAGGCTGTACTGTTATTCCAGTAAGCAAACTATGCTGTGCTTTTTGTAGATGTTCTCCACTCATATAAATAATCATAATTCAGGAACATCTTTACTGAATTCAGTAAAGATGTTGAGGAACATTTTTACATGTTGATTTTTTACATGTTGATGAAGTAATGATGAAATTATAGACGTGAAATTAGAAGGAAATTGAACCCTCATTTTCTAAAATGGATGAATGTGTCCATTCATTCAGAAAAAAAAAAAAAAAAAAGGTTGTTTTCCTGTATTTCTGTCACTTTTATAACAAATAGTTTTAAAAATAAGCAACTTCTAGAGTTGCAGAAAATATTCTGAAACTAAGAAAGACCAAGGGATTTTTTTCCCAGTCTTGGTCACTTCTAATACAAATCTTTTCTCAATTTAACTGCACTGTTTTTCATCAAAAATAAGACAAACAGTACCTGCTAAACAAACAGGTAAGGATGAAAAACAGAACGAACATTTTAGTAGTTGTCTTCATAAATTACAATAAAAATTGATACATTTTCCCGTTGTGTATTGTTTCGCTATATGACCAGTATGAATCATGTGTGCAGTACTTGTAAAATCTATTTGAATTAGTGCAGCAGAAACAAGCAATTACTCACAAAGTAAAATAATACTAATACAATCTGTGGGCATGGAAGGAAGAATAATTCCATTCAGTCCTCTTTTAATTGCTTCTGCTGGCTTCTGTATTATAAAATATTCCTTTAGTTATTTAAGATTTAAAATATGTGAGTTAAGTACAGTAAATGATTGACATGTTGGAATGTTTTTGTAACTTACCCTGGTAATTATTACTTAGCAAACTGAGTCTTCAGCACCAAATGAACAGCCATGAATCAGCTTTGAAAGTAAATGGATAATTTCATTTAGTGAGCATTGTGAATTTGATATACAAAAAAAAAAAGCAAAGAGCCAGAATCTTTGTACCTAAAATGAAATGTCAGGTACTTGTCAGATTAATTCAGCACTGTGTGTGTTTGATCTGATCTTTGATCTTTACTTTCTTTTTGACCCTAATTGTTTGCTCTGCCCTGCTCCCTCTGCTGGAGTTTTGGATAAACTGAATGGCAAAATTGTTTCCTGAAAAGATTAATCATGCACGTACTGTTTGCTTTACAAATGTTTTGCAGTCTAGATTTAAGTAAGTCTTTGATGGCAGTTTATATGACAGATTTGCCTACTATGTTCAGGAATAATGCATGCTGTTTAAAATGACTCTGTTACAGAACTTCTGCAGTAATAAGCCAAATTTTGCGGTCTATGACATTAGAGGAACCCACTGAGAGGTGTTGGGAGTGCAGAATTTTGGCCAAAGCATTTTGTTAGTTTGTGTTGAATCCAGATGTGCCCTGTCAACCTGGTTTGCCAGGATCTGATGTTTGATAGTCACCCAATGGTTTATTGGCCAAGACACAACAGCAGAGAAGAGGTGTCCTGACCTTGCTGGATCACCTTTGAGTCTTCCCTAAGTTCAAGGTGCCTGATCCTTCCCATAGACGTCTATTTACAATTGCAGTGGTTTTCTCTTCTGTAAGCAAAATGCACTGCTGGAACAAGCACCACTGGTGTGCCAAGGAAGGGAAGGACGGTGCGAGGGGGCCAGTGGGAGTACAGTCCATTCACTGGCATAAAGCTCTTCATGAGGTGTACAGGCACACATATTCCCACTGCAGGGTCTATTCTCATGCGACCACACAATGTAATTTGCTTTTTGCAGGGCATGTTTTAATAGAAAGGTGTTGGGTCTCTGGAAACAATGAACTTCAATGTCAAGTAAAAGAAATTTTCTGTAAAAGATGGATAACAAGCAATCCTGGTTTAGACCTGCATCACTTCTGTGTTAATTTTTAAAAAGTGTAGAACAAGATCGGTTGCTGATAATTTGCTATTACAAACAATATTGCATGGGATAATGAACTTTAAAATATTTAATTTTATTTGTCATTAATAGTCATTATCAACATGCAAATGGGCAAAAATATCCATGCTATTGCCACTTGTTATTTACTGTGAATACTTTGATAGAGCGATCACCTACTCCATGTAATGTCTATTATAACTCTCTCTCTTTACTGCCTCTTTCTCCAAATCTACCACATTTTTCCCAGAAGATGTTTCAAAATACAAAGATGTACTGCTTCAGATGTGAATCATTTAGTGGAAGTTCACATTTTAATCATAGTTTACTACAGAGCTCTTCAAAGAACCACAGATGAAGTTTGAAGCTAGTTGTGAGAAGAAATGCTATGATTTAATTGTCAGGAAGTCCTTACAATGCTTATTTATGCATGCTCATGCTCTGCCTTGTGCTGCTCTGCATGGGTGTATTAAACGTGCAAGTACATGACTACCAATTTTCATGTTGATTTTGGAAGATAACATCTAGGACCATTAAAATGAAAATATGGTCATTGTTTTCTGAGTCCATTGACAGCTTATGCATCAGCACTTGGAAAACCGATGTAAATGCCATGGGGTGGACAGTGTGATCTAACAAAAAGGTTACTGGACAAATCATCATCAGTGTTTGGTTCCTCTATGGCATTTAACCTATTGTTTGACTGTGAGCATGTCACTTCACCATTAGGTGTCTTAGTTTCCCTTCTGTAAAATGATGGTAGTTATTATTCTATTTATTTATTGAAACCTTGAATGAAAACATGCTATAGGATTTTATTTGTAAGAAATAGGAACTACTACTACAGTGTTGGCAAATAGATTTATCTACTTTAGGTAGCTGTAGCGGATGAAATTATTTTTACTATCCATAGTGAAGCATTTGCATTAGTTGGTGGCATGTGCTTATTAGTTGACATATTCTTCCATCGTACAGTAGAGTTAGTAAAGTATTCTCCCAGCAGCAGAAACAAGAGTGCTGTGTTAAAAAGACAGGCATAGCAAGAGAAGAGCAGTAGTAATTCTCACCTCTTTTCATTATTTTGTATTGCTACATATAAGATACTCTCAAATTTTGCTGTAAATGGATTAAGGAAATGGTCTTAGTTAGGAGCTGTTCTTAGCTGATAGGAACTGAGAAAGTGCTTTCAGCCTATTGTCAATATTTTTATGTGAGTCCTTTATCTTTCAAAGACTTAAGTAAAAATAATCATTAGTACATCTTGTTGGGCTAAGGCAGGCCTAGAGGCAGCATAATAATTAATCCTAATAATAGGTCTTGATCATTTTCTAAAAATCAAAGAAACTGTTAAAAAAAAGATAGGCTACAAAATTAATTGTCTTTAATACTGGATTATCGTATAATACCTGCAATGGGTAGACAAGTTTGTACCATTCAGTACAATTAAAGTTTAGCATATATCCCTAGACAGATTTTTGTTCTTCTTTAAAGAACAAAAATAGGGACAAAAATAAAAGGACAAAAATATAATGTGAAAAACTGATCTTCCAAGATGAATAGTCACTGAAACATCTCTCGTAATAACGGCTAATAACAGGTTAGTAACTTGGCCTTCAGACTCCTCTATTACATGTTAAGAACTACTTCACTTAACTTGTTTTACTGGCTT
Source organism: Tringa tobata (assembly GCA_033628505.1). Taxonomy (NCBI): domain Eukaryota; kingdom Metazoa; phylum Chordata; class Aves; order Charadriiformes; family Scolopacidae; genus Tringa; species Tringa tobata. The sequence continues at coordinate 3,219,379 of JAHREE010000122.1, forward strand.
TTGGGAATTTATTGTCAACTACTAACTTTTAAGATGGTAACTGGGTAATTTTTCAGCATGGATATGCACAAACAACAAAACCAGGGGACAAAAAGACCCGTTGTATTTGCCTTCTTGGACTCTGTTTTGCAAATGCTTAGAATTTACCCATCTAGTCACCAAGAAAAAACAATGCATGGTGCAATTTGCAGTATTTTCTGCTCTTCAAAGATTTCATCACAGGTAGGATTCGTTTTGCAAGTCACCAGAGACACAGTGTGGTGATTGATTGGCACAGAGTGTAATTAAGATATCATTATAGTGAGCCATGTTGCCAATGCAGTCATTGAAGCAAAACTTTTATCTTTTGAAAAAACAGAGGGTTTTTTTGCTAGTATGTTGCTTTTGTAGTCAGCAGTTGGAAACAGGCTGCAGGAATACTGATGGAAGAACAGATGATGTGTTCATCTGACTGTTCAAAATAACCTATCTCCTTTCCAGTACAGTACCTCATGGTGCGGGTAGTTTTCATAAAGGTAGATCTGGTACTGTTGCTGTTTAGAGTAGGAGCATTTTACAACTCAGAGTGTACTCTTACAATGCTATTCTGACTGACATCGGTGGGGTTTGCATGTGCTTTAGTGGTGGGATATAGGACTAGTTATGTTATACTAACTTTTAAAAAGATATTCCGTATTCTAATAATTATAAAGTTTTCATCACTGTAGCTTGTAAGAGTCTAGCAAGTTTAACAAGAAATGTTTGCAGTTTCAGCTGGTTTGGTTCTGAGTATACATGCACAGGCACACAAATAAAATATAATCAGAACCATTCCACTGAGGATAGTTAAAGATCTAGTACCTTGATTTTAATATTTTTCAGCATTACCCTACAAATCCTGACGTGCAAGCCATCTTTCATCTCCTTTTCTTTTCTGGAGAGAGCTGATTTTGACAGGCTAGCACTGAAGGGAGAAATCAGAAAACCTGTTTGATACACTTTTTTGAAAGAAACCATTGCGGGTGCTGGACGTTAGACATACCCATTACAGTTGTTACTGGTTTTTATAATAGTTATATGTAAGCCTACAATTTACCAGCTAGCTCTTTCTGGCTGTTAGCTGTGCTTGATCTAGCTAATGGCCATAAATCTCATCTTAGCTATGTCTTCTTGGCAATATGGTCCAACGGCTGGCAATTATTGAGAACCTCTCACATTTGTCTCTGGAGCGCTGTGAGGAATTTCTTCTCAGCAGCTCAAACTTTGCAGTATTGCTCACATGAGACCAGTCACATGAGTGACTGATTGCATTGCATTAACTCTTTTTATTTGTCTCACTTCTCCAAACATTCCCTCAGAAGCAGCTCTGGGTGATGGGACTTCTCTCATAAGTCCCTTAGTTACTCAGTGAACAAAAATTGGATGAAATGTGACCATGGTGATTCTAACCCAAAAGAGTATTCTCAATCTAAAAACTGTAAGCACAAATGAACTACTGTTCTGCCAGTGTAAGCAATGTGAGGATTTTAGGGAGAAATAATGTGGCCTAGTTAGCCAACTGGTACAGTTGGAACAAGTAGAGGTTTTGATTTTTGTACTGGAAAATTTCTGTTTTCCCAGCTGCATCAGCTAGCTAATCAAAGACACTACCTCTCCTACAGTAGTCGCCTTTATATTCTTAAACCCTTAGAGTTACAACAATAACACATTGCCAACACAGACTAGAATGGCCTGTGTATTAGTTACTAGTCTGTTAAAAACTAGTTTGGAAAGACATTATTGAACAAATTTGGAAATAATTTCTGTTACCTCCACCATCCCTGCAGGTACTTAAAAGACATGTAGGCGTGGCACTTAGGGATATGGTTTAGTGGTGGACTTGGTAGTGTTAGGTTAATGGTTGAACTTGATGGTCTTTAGGGTCTTTTCCAACCTAAATGATTCTATGAAATATGCATGGGTAATGTTTAGTAGTTCTGTTGCACAAATACATCTTTCTACTTTATGTTCCAAGAAAAGAATAATCTGGGAAAAAAGGAACCTACCTAACATAAGGAGATTATTTAACTGGTAGGTTTAGAAAGAACTGGCAATTGCTGCAGCGTAAACTGGGGAAAAGAAGAGGTTTTCCTCCATCATATGATGCGGAGCACATACTTTACCACATGAGTTGAGTCCTAAAGGGAGACTAGGACATTGGAGTTAACTTTTGGTAAATCCACCTCTATGGTATGAAGATGTTTTTAAGAAAAGTGCATGTATTGTTGATTTTCCCATTGTGCATCAAAGACTGTAATGAAAGCTACGTTCTCTTATTCCAATCTTCTTAAGATATTAGGGTCGGGTCTGTAGATTTCTTGTAACTGGTGTCATCATGTGGTCCTGTGGGTGATATGAGCAGACAAGTACTGCCTGCTACTAATATAAATTAATGTGCTAGAAAAACAGATTTCAGCTTTCCCTGGTCAGCCAAAGCACTGGTTAATGCTGGTTTTGTAGAATGCCCTAAATATGTGTCTTGCTGAAGATGAATCACTCCCATTTTCCACCAAGGCTAGCTTTTTAAGTCTAAAATGTGATTTGTTATGTTTGCAAAAACCCATTAAGAGAAGTGTTGAAAATCTCATGATCAAAATGATACTGTTAAAATACTGGCTTTATCTTAATATTCAGTAGTGTATGATTCACTACCAGGATGAGTTTTTTGTTTTGCCAAATAAATCCATGTTTTTGTTCCTTTGCCAGAATAAATCCTTTGAGCCTTTATCAAAGTGAAAGGGTAATAACCTGCTAAACGGTATGAAAGAATTGGGTGATAAAGTATTACAGTAAAGAATGAATTTAATAAGTACACAGTTCTCAAATTATACCTTGATTTTGAAGTGAATGCAGAGACTTTACCCAACAGTGATTTGATAATTGTTGCAAAGTATTAACACATTTCCTTTATTTCAAAATCTCTACGTGAAGTATGTTTTTAAATTATACATTTTTAAATTCAGCAAAAGATCAAACAACAAAATTAACTATGCTGACTAAAAGCATATATTCTGTAATGTGAAACAGACTGTGAGTAATAAGAACTAGATGGAATAGGAATAGGACGTCTACCCACCAAAGTACAGATAACTTATTTACCTTGTAAGCTCTCAACAGCTGGAAGAAATAAAGTTACCTAAATACTACCCAAAGTAGCTGGAAAGTATAAACATATATATATATATGTTTAAATAGTGGGGAGTTTTAAATTATCACAAAACGTTTGCATAAAATATGCATGTCTGATATTTTTTATTTTAGCAGCCTACAGGACTTTTGATGCAGTTGTGTAGTCATATCTTTCACACAGAATTTTATTACGCAGTCTGTTTACAGTTTTTATACTTAATGCAAAGCAATTATAATGATACTGTGGGGCATGGGGAAGACAATGGAAAACAATGAAAAAGCATGTTAAGAATAAAAAGGTATTATATGAAATTTAGTCTAAAACATAGCTTGAATGAGCTCTGACAGAGCTGATATGGCTGGTTGTTTCCTGTGCCAGGAACTACCGTGGAACCCCACCAGGAAGTGTGCTACAGAGCAGGATCGCATTACACCCTTGTTTTATGGTTCATTTCACTTATTTAATGCAATTTGAGAACCTGCAAAAAAAAGAGCACTCTAAAAAGGGAATGTTTATTATTTGAAAATATGTCATTTCTTTGACTCAAGTTAGTTGGGGTTGGGGGACACCTAACACGCCTAATGTAAGGCAAGGCAAATCAGTACCACCATGCAGCAGGTTGTTCACAAAAGCAAAATGTTTCCATATTCATGAAATGTAAAGAATGATGCAGATAGTGTATATCTGTACACTTTTGTTTGTCTACTTTAATAAGCCAAGTGTGCTACAGTGCTACAGCAACAGCAAAAATCATAGGAGTTTTCCTTTACTACTCCAAGTAAATTTTAATACTGTACAGCGGTTTATTAAAATTATGTAGACTAAAAGGGTTGTTTAGTGTTCCCGCTGATTTATAGAGCGTGATAAAACATTCCAAAATCTTTGGAAACAAGGAACATGCTACAACCTGTATTTGGTTTGACAAAGCTGCGTTCATACGAAAGAAGAATGTTTAACGTGCTAACTAGATAATGATTCATCAATTCTGGCAGAGGAACTAATTTTTGTTAATGTAGTACTTAGAAATGTGTGGAATGAACAGCTGGATACCACAGTTGTGGCATGCCATGTTAAGTCTCTGTCTGTTTTCCCCTACAGTGATCTCAGTATGAACAACATTACTAAGCTGCCCTCAAACCCCGTGCACAATCTCCGCTTCCTGGAAGAGCTGTAAGTATCATTGTATCCTTGATGGGCATAGTCAGCACTAGACACATTCCTGTGTTTGTCTCTCATACTTACTGTGGGAACCAGATAAAACGGTGCAGGAAAGCTGTCAGCCTGACACTTTTGGCACATGCGGAAACACTTAGTTGAAAAAAACCCAATTGCTCGTGATTCTGGAAATGAACTTATAAAAGAGTTACCGTGAGGCTACAACTTCTCTAAGCAGAGACAGAGCCAAACAAATTAAAATTTTTAAACAAGGGCTGTTTAAAAGAGCTGGATTACTTTTTGGAAATAGTTAAGCAGCAGGATATTAAAAGTTTGAATACTGGCTCATGTTTATTAAAATCGCAAGTAAAGCTATAATCAAAACCAAAACCTGCTGCCTCGTTCTGCCTGTGTCAAGGACAATTGAGCCCACATTTCATAGTATCAAGGCTTCTTGTCCTAGTCACTTCTAATTACTGTTTCCTTGCTCTTAAATTTAGCATCCCTGAAGGCTGACTGTAAAATGCAGAAACCTGCATAAAGCTTAGTTACGCTATCTAGTACGTTCACTGAGGGGAAAAAGTACACTGCGAAAACTAGCTAATCAAGCACAACTTCAAAAGAGGAATGCTGGTTTGAAGTGATGGTGACTAACCAAAAGTGAAAAGTATTGTGCATTCATGAGACCTGGATTTGGCAGTGACCCTAGTTATAATGGCCCAGGCTTAAAAAGAAAATTTCAGTTCCTGAGGAGTGATGGAGGCTCCGTAACTGATGTACCATAGATGTTGTGGGAAAAAGCTGGCACCTGCATTTGCATGAGAACCTCTAAAAGTTGATTAAAAGAATTGTCTAGGCATCCAGCCTCTTATGAAACATGGGGTTTAAGCTTTTAAAAGTAAAAGCCTCCTTTTTTTACCGCAAGTTTAGCTGCTAACACACCATCAAACCACATAAGATATGCAAAGTCATGGTGCTGCATTTCTTGCAAAGAGACAGTCTGTTTTAAGCTATGAAATGTGTACAGTCTTCTGCAATTTTGGTGGGTATTGCACTGACAACTTTTGGTGTCCTTGCTAAAGTTCATTTGAATTTTGCCACTTGATCTTTCCAGCTGGCATCTATGAAAAAAAATGATTTAAACTATTTTGGTAATACTAACTTTGAACAATACCCTATTTGCAAGCAGATTTTCCTTTCTTGTCTTATTTTTATTACTGGAAGCATTTATATTTAGAAAGAATTAGTTCTTTTAATTCTTTCTTCCTTTACTTCCTTTCTTTGTTTATCTGCATTGCTGGTGGTGCAACTTTCAAATAACATAGAGATATGGACATAAAAATGAGAGACGTTGCACACCAAGTGTTAACAGTATCAAGTGCTTATGAAGTGAATATGCTACAAAGACCCTGCTTGTGGATTTTTACGTCATGTTCATGTTTGCTTGTCCAATCTCCTGTCAACTCTAATAACCCTACTAAAAGCTTCCAACCCAATGATTTCTCTCCAGCCATTAAAGAAAAACAAAAGTTTGGGCTTTTTATGGAAGGAAATTCTAATGCATTAAGCCAAGATACCTTCACTCTTTCATTTTACAGTCCAAAATTAGATGACCCAAATAGTGAGACTTACATTGCTGTTTGAGAAACCGTTCAGCAGTCTACTTCATCTTCCTGATGAAGAGCTTTGAAAGTGTACTGACCTTATTCTTGTCTTGGACCTACTTTTTCCACTGGAAATATTAAACCATTATCCTTACAAGCTTCTGTTCCAAATTAAATGATTCCAGTCCTTCATTGCTGGTAGTACCAGAAAAATATTTATTTATTTATTATGTTGTGCTTTACATATATGCAGTCAGCTCCTCCACTTGTTTCACACAAGCCAATGATTTCAATTTCTCATTAGTTCTGATGCTGTTTTGTGAAACCCTTCCATTTTGTATTCACTTTTCAAATAAGCATAGAAAACTGAAGCCTTTCAAGAGGTGAGGCAGCTGATTGCCTCTTCTTAGTGTAGATTCAAACCCATTGCACTGAGAGGCTCTTTGGTGTTCAGAGGCATGTATTACAATTCAGTCTAGTATTACACAGAAAAAGTATAGACAATGGAAAGGGAATTGGCTATTCGGTTTTGAAGTAGGGGGTAACAGCCATTGTAGTTCCCATGCTCCCCTTATGCTCATTGCTGAGCAGTGATTGTACATTGGAAAATTATGTTGCCCATCCAGGCATTGCCACATGATTTTTATTCCCAGTTTACCTGGGAATTACGTATTTTGTTGATGTGGCTCAGTTGATGGGGACTATTGCAAAATATAACTTGGCCCATAATGCAGACATTGTAAAAATAAGGTTTTATGAGCAATGTTTCCATGAAATTAAAACGCATCTTAGAAATGTCTACCCAGTCTTTGAAATACAACAACAGCAGGAGCTTAAAATGCATTTTTTAGGTTTTTTTAGTGTTGAAAGAAGTATTACTAATCCCTTTATTAGAGGGCTGGTTTAAAAATCTGATAAAAGTAAACAGTTGATCCTCTGAGTTTTAGCTTAGATACTATGTCCTAGATGCGTGGCTTGGCAATACTGCTAAATCATTACCCCAGAAGAACTGAGAATTTATTAAGACAGTTAAACCAATTTTTTTGACTCCAAAGCAAGGATGTATAAGCCAAGTCTGTTCAGCCAGTTCTGACCTTCTAGACTGAATCTGATCCACTCTTCCAGCCAAGGTTATACACCTCGGCAAGCAGCATTCTTGCAATCCTGATGATCACGCCTGGTATTTATCCTTAACCAAAGATTTGATCACTGAAAAACAACCTATTGAAACTATGCTTTATTTTTGAGGTGCATGTTCCTCTAAAAATTTTGGAAAACATTGTGGTACTTTGAAAACTGAACTGTTCTAGCTCCTAAAAAGTTTAGTTTTGAGCAGGATCTTACATTTGTGAAAATGATGGGCCTTTCAGGCATAATTTTCTCTTAAAGTGCATGTGATAGAACTCCCACCAAGAAAGAAATATGCTTCGACTGCTTGATTATCAGCAAGTTGCTCTGCATGAACTTGTACACCACCATTAAGTCAAATTCTTCATTATAAATTCAAAATAACTGCAGATATTTATCAGTATGACTGAGTCCAAGACTTGGTCTCATTTGGAGTATTTCTATACATATGTCATTCTACAATATGTGTAGAATGCCCATATTAATAGAGCAGTAGTTAGAGTAGTGTATTAAAAAAATAAATTAAAAAAGTGTAAAGAATTACCTAGGGTGTGACTTTTAAGAGTTTAAGAGGCAACTACAGCTGAGTGTAGACATATCATTTTGCGATTACTAACACTTCAAAGCAGTGCCTGAAACTGTTTTATTTTATAAATTAATGTCTGTATGAAGAGTGAGGAAGAAAGCCAATAATAATTTAAAACTATTTGAATCAGACCTAACTACAAATATCTCCAACTAGATATATCTACACACACACATACTTATACATAAATATATGCACACACACCCACACATGCACACATATAAGGCTTTTATTTTAATTTTAAGCACAAGAACGTTCCACAGATAAGCAAAACTCGAAGTGATTTTTAGTACTTGCTCTTTTTCAGCAACTTAAAATAGGTGTTTTAGTAAAACAGCAACAAAGGACTGTTTTATTACAATTAATTTACCTACAGCGTAAGACAGTTTAAAATAACTTGCATTTCACAAAACCAAGCATTAATTAATCAATTGCAACCTACACGCAGGTGCAAGAAAGCTTACTGATACCTGTATTATTTCTTAAAATGACCTTAAAGGGAATTAAATAGTTGTACAAAGTTTTTCAGATTGATCATGATATTATTACAGTAGTTACTCAGGCAGAAGTGGCTTTAAAAGTACATTTTACTACGATACTGAAGTGCAGAACTACAATCCCTTTACACTGCAGAAGTGGTCAAGAGGCCACTGTATACACGAATATGAAGTCCTAAATAACCAGGCACAATCCATTACCATCTGTTCTTATTTATTGTTTTCCCTTTACTTCTCTCTCTGTTTGCTCTTTGTTCCTACAAAGAGGTTTTCAAAGCTGTTAATGGGAATTAGGTGTTCTTTTCCCCACTGACTTGGAGCAGTGGGACTGAGCTCTCTGGTCATTTATATCTTTGAAACATGAGAGCATTAGCTCCTAGGGTATTACATAGTCTTTATTTTTCTGCTGGTGCAGCCACATTGTGGCTAGCACTGAAAACGGATTCTGTACTTTATGTAAGCTAGTAGAAAATATATAAGTGCTGCAGCCGTGTCCAAAACTTTTTGGAGAAAGTGGGAGAATCTGTAATTTATTTCAACTTTGGACGGGATGTTTAAATACTAGAATCTTGCCCAAAGATTAACCTGCATAGATTTAAAAACCTCCAAGGCAAAAAAAATATAAATATGTGCAACTGATATGCACAACAAAAGTAAAAATAGAGTATCATCTAGTGGTCTCAAACTGTCCTCACATGCTTCCTTCCGATGTCACTTAAGTACCAGTTTCACAGTTCTTGCACAGTGGATTTTAGTGGAGCTGTTCCTGGTGGAAATGGGTTTATGCCACCTCTGTCAGCTAACTTTTCAAGAACTTTCACTGCCAAATGAATTATGATCCCATAGGTAGCTTCAGAGCTGTGCATAGTCTAACACATAAGTTATGAATTTGGTTTCTTCACATAAATTGTGAACTTGGTTTCTTCACTTCATGCGTGCATGCATGTAGAGGCGATCTGTTCTATGCTGCTGTGTTCGATATGTGGTGTTTGTCAGTGAGAGGAACCTGCCACCAGCCAGCCAAGTGGCCCAGGGCACATTGTAAATTCTGTTGCTGTAAGACAGACTTTGTTGACAAATCAGGGCTGTGACTCTACAACTTTGCTTTGATACAGCCAGGGAGGCACTCAAAGTCCCGACAGCGGGAATTGCACCGCTCATCTTGAAATTAACCATATGTTGGTAAAAACAGTGAGAAGATGTTTATCTAGTTAATCAGTTGGAAGCAATTATGATAGTTTTCTCCGCTAGTTTTTTTATACAGTTTAATTTATTAGAAAAGAACAAACCCAAATGCAGAAGGTTCCTACTGAACAATAACTTCTAACCTTTACATTCACAAAACAAGGGCCCCGATGCTCTGGAGCTGTCGCTGCCTTTGTTGCTCTTCCCTTTGATGCCACCAAAGCGAGTAACAACAAAGAACTCTGCCATGTGGATATGTCAGCCTGGCACCCTCCAAACTGCCCTTTTTGCCATCTTATCAAGAATGACAAGATGAGAAACCAAAAAAAAAAAAAAAAAGAGAGAAACATCAGAGCAAATGCCTCACTAAATTAGAGCTGCTTGCATTGCTTGTTGAATAGCTTGTGCTGACAGACAATTATTCTGGAAATGTTAATACAAATTGTACAGAGCAACCTTGACACTGGAACTGCTGTGCGTCTGTGGTGTAAAGGGGCAGAAGTGGAGAAGGGGGTGGACGGAAGAAGAGAAAAGAGAAGAGAAAATAGTAAAGATATGCATGCATGTGGAAACACTAAATGTTCTAGGTTGATGTCCAAGAAACCTTGTCAGTGCTGCTGCGTTGCTCGTACTGAGTGTGTTGAAGTTTATTTTTGGCTTGTAGCTTGTAAATGCTTTCTGGAACTTGTAAATTATTATCCAGCAAATTCATTAGGAACTACTTTAGAACATCAAAAAAAGTCATAGGAAGAGTTTTTTGTATTTTGCGATCAATACAGATAGTGAAATTATACTTAATTAAGCTACAGTGAAACGGTGCTTTATTAAACATAGTATATATCTGTAGATCCTGAGGCAGGATTTTAATTTAAGTCTCACACATTCTGCGTGTACTGCAGTAGCAAGTAGCAGAAATAATTTCCTTTTTTTGCCAGTGGAAGTTCAGCCTGTTTGTAGACTGCTTGATTCCAGTGCAGTGAACACTTCTGATACCTACACAGTTCAATTTTCCACTTGCTTAGGATTATGGGTAATGAATTCAGCCAATGTCACATTTATTTATACTAGATTCACAAGCACAGTAAAACCAACTTCTTCTCTTTAAGTTGGTTTTTTTTTTAATTTCCAAACAGGAGTAGCAGTAACTTCTCATTGTATCCTCATTGAACCACTCAGAGAATGGTAGTAATCATCTCAAAACTTGGATCTACACTATGTCTGTCCTTTGCCTGTCACACTGGAATGACAAAGCAGTTAACACATTTTTCATTATTGAGAGTTTGATCATGATGTGTGGTACTGCAGTACACTTCAGCTAATTCCTGTTATTAATGATGATGATTATTATTAGTTTCTACTCTTTCTGATGATACTGGCACTACTGGGGTAAAACCAAAACAAAACCCAGCATCAGAAGTGTAAATGACACTTGGAAGACCCAGCCCAGGAAATGTAAAGTATATGATCCACCATTTGTTGATCCATCTTTCTGTGACATTTAATCTACACAAAAGGAATTTTAACAAACTTAAGATTTGTTTGGGAGTAGTGATTTGGTGACAGCATTTTTCAAACATGGAAGTGATGTCTCTTATTGGTTGTATCCTTGGGGTTTGCTGCTGGGAATCAGCATGGGATTTCCTGGCTGATGTGGGAGCACCTCTGGTCAGTTGGCCTGGCTGCAGTCAGAAGGCAGGTACTTGCCTGGCTCTTCAGCAGAAGGGCCTTGTTGGAGCCCCATGGAAGGGCACTGCCTTCGGCAGCGCTGAGAACAAAACAGCTTGTCTCAGCACTGGCCATGGACAGCTTCACCAGAGGAGAGATCAGTTGTCTGTAGCAGTTATTGGATCACATTCATGCCAGGTGCAGAAAGAGTCTCTGCCTTTTGTAAGTGGAGAAACAAATAGTACATTTTAGACCACATCCTTAACTGACAATAATCTATGATCTGCTTTATCAAAGCCAGCTCAAGATCAAATGCACACTGATTTCATTCCAACTGATTGAGCTCAGTTGGAGTTATTCCAGTTTACACCCTATGAGAATTTGGCACATGCATTTTAAAAGGCAATTAGGCCCTCAAGCAAGAACAGACTGTGTTATATTTGAATTTCCAACTAAACTGTAAGTAGCAATAAGTATAATATACAGCACAATTATGACTTGCGCACTCCTCTCCCCTTTCTAAAGAAAGGAGAATATCCTTACATTTTCTTCTTTGATCTCTCTGAGCATCAGTTTTTTTAATATATCATTTGACCCACATTTCTTTTTATATTACTATACTGATTACAGTTTTAATTAATGTGACAGATTGAAATATAAAAAGATAATTAAAATACAGAGTAACATTTAATTTCCTAGTCTAACAAAGTAATTCCTCAAAAACATTTCGAAAGATATATGTTGATATCATCCATGAATTAGCTAATAATTAATACAGTAATTAATCACCCATTGATTCATACATTTCTATTGCATTGGCCCAAGAATAATCACTAATAAGTATCAAATTAACCTCTTATCTCAAAATTTCAGTTAACTTCAGATAAGTGCTTGATGAGTATATATATTGTCAAAGCCTTTTTGATGTAAGAAGCGGGAACATTTCATGTCACCTATTAATAGATGTATATGTAAACTGAAGAAAGTTATTGTCATAGAAATATATAGATTATATATTGACTATACATTAATATAGTTGGACTAAATATATGTGTAGTTGTGCGCTTGTCTATCTTTGATAAAGTTTGACGGGAAACAAAATTAAAGCAAAAGATTAAAGGTTGTTAATTCTTCCTTGAACAGAGGCAATTCTTTCTAACCAGAACAAGTTGTTTTAGAAAAAGATTTGGAAATTTATGTCTTCCTGTTATACTTCCACATTGTTCCTCCACAAACAGCCGTTTCCTATTTTAGAAACGGAGAGAATAGTTTTAAGTTTGGTACTAGGGCTCTTGGTACAAATCCACAGAGAAGAGGTAAATTACTGGCAAATACGATACTGAGGGAGGATGCAAATGAGAGTCTTATTTCTCCTTGTGTCAGCATAAATTTTTCCACAGACATCAATGAGACTAAGATTTCACCATGGATCTTTATCAGTTATTCAGAACAATTATGGCAGTTGGAGAGGCAGATCAGGCTTTTAAGAAAGAAGTTTCAAATTACAAAAGAGAATTTCTTATCTGTACCGAAGGTATAAAAGACACGATCCACGATTACAGGAATTTGAATGGAATTTTCTACATGGTGTACTAGTGTTGTAGCAACAGATTCAGGAAGCTTAGTACCACGTAGCAGCAGCACTGTCCCAACTGTTGGTTTTTTTTCACTGTCTCAGGAGTTCTCTACTTTCCATTTCTATTCACAAAAGCAAAGATTTTTTTCACCAGTCTCTAGATTCTTGTATATAATTCCTTTTCAATTTTCTGCCTGGAGAGTTTGTTAATTGCAGTATATAATGTAGCAAATGAGGAATTAAACATCTGTTTTCCAGAAAAAACAGGCAAATATAAAACTGACTGAATTGTGACATTATTGATGTTAACCTACTCATCTTTAAACATACACATGAATATATATATAACCAAATTCATCATAGCATTCTCTTATCCTGTGCAGTCTTTGCTGTCATTCCTTAAATAAAATCAGCAAACCAGTTAGTGAACAGAAGTAAAATGCCGAGTCAAAAGGACATCAAGGCAAGGTAGCACACCATGGAATTATTTTTGTAGAAATCCCTCAGTATTTGTACAGTTGAAGAATGATTTCAGACTGCACTCACAATTACATTCTGTATAGGATATTGCAGTACATGTGGATTGATTAAATAAAATGCAACACAAGTGATGCAATGATACATAACCTAATCTGTATTAAAGGGCATGCACTGGCACTAGTCTAGAAACATTGAGTCAGTCTGGTGTTGCTGCTATAGTTTACTGGCATAGTAATGAGTCCAATATATTTATCATAAATTGGAATGTAATGAAGTTCTACTTAACTGTATCTGTTCTGAAACAATTACAATAGATTTCACTGGATTGTCACTCCTTAATAGTGGAGCTTGACTCCTTTTACACTGGTTATTCCTGTCATATGTTGAGCCACACTGAGATCCAGAGGGCCACCTATTCTCCTACATTTCAGCACCTTGCAAGATTTGATCAGTGACTTGTTCCAGAAAATTCCATTGTGCTAATCCTGTTAGAACACAGTATGAATATTAATTAATGTAAACATCTGGTTTTTCCCAAGGAGACTATTATCTTCCTTGCATGTCCTTCCTGTAGGTTTGACACCAGATTTTGAAATACACTTTACAGATGCTTGTTCAGCATTTGCTGGACTAGATCTTACTCAAGCAAAGCAAAAAAGCAGCCACTATCTGTATCGTACTGTCACTGTCTGCTGAAGACATTGAGGGGTAGCTGGGGGTTAGATTTGCCACAGCTTCTTTCCACAGTTAGAGGAGAGGTGCTTTCTTTATTAAATACCACAGTTTGTTAGCTGTAGAGAGAAGTCTTTTTGGTGTTTCAAGTTCACCTTCCATCCCAGCAGGTAACGAATAGCCACTTGGTACCAGGCAAAGCTTGTCCTGATGCAGACAACATTCGTTCACAAAGCAGTTTTGAGTTGGCAAAGAAAATGGTTGACTATGCTCAGTGACAACTTCATGTTCATTTGCTTTTTTTCTGAAGAATGAAGTTTTTATTTTCAGAAACAGGCAACAGTGGAAAGAAAACAAAACAAAGAAGTTTCTGATCATTTTCAGAGCTTTCGGTGGGTGTCTCATTAGTTGTGTTGCCTTTGGGAATGTTCTTCTGACTTGGTGACCACCATTTCTCAGAACTATGACACTGCAGAAGAGGTCAGAAGACACCAAAGGGGTAAACAGATGGGGAACACTCAAAAGAGAGCCCAGACACACCTTTTCTTAAATCCGACCACAGGCCATGAACATGACCTGCAGCACTGCAGGTATTCCAACAGTGAGAAAAGTTTGCCAGCTAGGCTGAACTGCGTTGAAAAATATTTTATAAATTGCTGACATTTGAAAGGATGGAGGCAACATGCTTTTCTCTCAGCTCATTTATTTTACATCTTTTAGAATGAAACATGAAGTTGTATAAAAACTTAGCCTATGCCAAAGCCTGGTATCTTGAATCCAACAGTGGCGAGTAGCAGGTACTGAAGGAGGCATGTGGCAACACTTCCCCGTAAACATTTCCAGCCTCCGTTAATTTGCAAGATCATATGAAGCAGAATGAGTAAAATCTAGTTCTAAAAGAATATAGCTCCAAAAATCCAAAGCTCCAAAATCAGTAATGCTGTGTACTTTTGATTACTTTTTCATTAAAAAGATGTGTTACATTTGAGCCTGAATGTACTTAACGAGATATTTCTAAAATAATGCCAGAAATGCTGAAAATAAAACAACTTTTGAAAACTGAAATTCGAAGTTGTTCAAGTGATAGAAGCCAGTCATTTGGTTATGCAAGCGCTATCAACAAGCTAGTTTGTTCCTGCTCTCAGAAATCATTAACTAAATGCTGAACTATAGAGACACGTAATATGTCCATCCTCATCTGTTCAGGGAAAGCGATATCTACCCATCCATCCAGACTAAAAACACTACCCAAAGTCCCTCCAAAGTTCAGTAAAATACTGGGCAGCTTCCCTCAAATAATTTAGGGTAACGGAAAACAAAATCCCTGAAGTGGAAAAGTATAAACCCTGATAGATACTTGATAGGTACTGTATTGTCAACAAGAGGATTAATTTTCACCTATGCCAAGACTGAGAATAGAAACACAGTAACAGCAGGAAAAACCCAAAAGGAAGGCATTAAAGTGATCAGGAACAAATAAGCCAAACTTAATGAGCTTTGCACCACGCCTTAAAGAACTGGTGGGCTAACTTTCATCCAAGAATATTGAAATAATTAGACAACGTTCCAAATGAATCATTTTTGCTGATTTTTACCAAATACCAGAATCCTGGGGAATTCCAAAGGGCTGGAAAGATGCTACTGTTGTGCCAGTGTTCAGAAGTGGTCTCATGGCGTGTCTTGGGATTAGATAGGTGGTTTGCCTGAAGTTGGTTCCCCAGAAAATCGTGAAAAGGGCATCATGAGAAAGAATTTAATATGGTGATGGCGGTCAGACAACATCATTACACAGAAAATAATTGTGACCAGATGTCTACCTTTTCTGTTATTGTCAGTTTGCTTGGTGAGACAACTATATGGACATGCATGTATTTTGGCATTTGTGATATGTTTGATGTAGCCCTCTACTGAAATATGTAGGGCTGTACATGATGAGTGTCATCTTCTGCTGCGTAAGCAGAGGGGTATCATACGACATAGTTAGTATTAATCGCTGTCTGAAAAATTAGTGATAACTCTTTCCAAACTGAAAATATTCAAAGCAGAACTTCATGAATGACCTTCATGAATGGCCTTTGAAAAAGGCACAGGAGTAAATGCGGAAGCTATATCTACCAAAAAGATTAACACATCGTTCCATCTGTCTAAAGTTTTTGTACGACATTTAATAATTGCGAAGTTGTGATCTAAAAGGAAAAGAAGCAGAATATAGAGCAAGTATTGGAATCTGAAGCAAAAACAAAAGAAAAGAGGAAAAATTTACATCTCAGCTTAACAGTGCAAGTAACTACCACTCAGAACAGCTCAGGAACGTGGCTCAGCATCCCTTGTTTACAACTGTCTGTCAGCTTTGGATGTTCCTCTAAAAGGTGTTGGAGCTGGGGCCATGAAGAGGTGGTATATTGTGTGCGGCCAGATGATCCAAATGGGCCTTACAGCCAGAATGACAACAGTTTACTTCGAAAACACCTTATCCTGAAGACAGTTTGACAGAAAACCTAGCCACAAAAGGAAACAGGGAAAAAAGTTACGTTGAGAAGTTTTAGCCATCAGAGACTAGCTCTAATACAGCTCAGTGCAGTACATTCACACTAAAACCATCCTGAACGTCGGTGAGATGCGTAGCGTGTACAGGTGTGTCTCTGTATTTAGGTATTTCTGTCTAAATATATTAGATATACATTACAGGTACCATAAAAATGTCTTTAAAATTATGACAGCCCACTTTCGAAAAATGCCAAACATTAAGGTTACCACAGAAAGCCATGATGATGCTCAGAAGCTGGGAAAAGCGAGTATTACCCATTGAAACAAAACTTTAAAGCCGCATAGTGTCCAAATTAAATTGCCGCAGTCCTGCATTTGGAACAGGGAGGAGCATGCGTGGCAGTTGCCAGAGTCCTTCTCCAGGAGCTCTTAAACAGGTCTGATTTTCTCAGCCCATTTTATGAAGAGGATTCCAGTTCAAACAGGCGGTGTGAACATGTAGTGTGTTTGGCAGTTTGTACTGCAACAATTATAAAAATTGCTGCAAGACAGCCCACTCTTAGGAAGGGATGGTGGCCTGACAGAACACCAGCTTGAGTCTTTAGACATCTGGGTTTAGTTCTCTGCTCTTTATCAAGCTTAACGTACAATACTCAAAGCAGTAATTTAGAGCTGTAAGTGAAAACCTCAGTACCTGTACCTACTTTTTTCCCAGTAAAGTTTTGCAGACTCCTCACGTTCTGGTTCATGCCAGGCTCCTGTCCAGACTCATGTCCGGTCGTGTTATTAAAAAAACAGGGCAAAAGGGTGCTGTGGAGGTGAAGCAGTCTTTAGACTTTCCAAAAAATCATATCATAAACTGAGATGAGCATTAGTTAGGTCCTGAGCCCCTATTAGTCAGTGATCCACAAATGGCATTTACTTTCAGGGACCCAGTCTGGTGTGCCCAACCTAGCACACACCTGCTTGATCCAGCAACAGCCCGAAAGTCATTGCCATTTTTGTTCAGAATGAAGCTGGAGCTGGAAAAAAAATAAATAAGCTCAGCCTGTGAGCGCCTCACCTTGGAGCAAGAGCAAGGCAGGTTTGGTTCACGCACCAGCCTGCAGGAATTTAGGTGCACGTGCCCAATTCTCAGCTGTCAGAACACTGGACTCCGGTATACTCCAATGTGAGACAAGCTCAGCAGCTCTGCCTGAAACCGAGTGGCTCTGCAGAGCACAATTAAATTCATTTAACAGAGAGAGGAAGAGCCACTTGCGAGAGTTACAGGTCACATTGTTCAGCAGGGGTGTGTGCCCAGGGAAGAGCCTTTTCCACAAATTTAAGATGCCTGAAAAGTCTTAGGAGCTGGGATCTAGAACAATGTTTTCTTTCTTTATGGTCCAATTTTTATTTTTATTTTCTGTATGAAAGAGATTCTAAAGAGAAGGTCTGCTCAGGACCCTGTAGGTAGTGTGGGGCAACTAAACTCCAAAGGAAGACAATATTTAAGGGCCAGTCAGTGCTGGATCTTTGGGACTGCAGTCATAAGCACCCGGCCTTTTCCGTGAACAGTACTGGCAACTCTGGTGCCTATTTCAGTGCTGTAGGATCCTCTCTGGCAGCTTGGTACCGAAGGCATTTTCTGGGTCTAGTCCTGTGGTCATTCCTAAGGGGCCAGAGGCCAAATCAGATGTCAACTCTGTCATCGAATCAGCTGGTCTGTGGCAACTGTCTGCAATTTTGGTGTGCAATATCTTAGCTGATGGGAAATACCAGTTCCACTTGGTTTAACTTGGTCTGCAAATAGAAGAGGGTTGCATCATATCAATCTGCATTTGTTGCCAGCAAAGAGCAGACACTGTGGCTCTCCTGACACAGAGTAACTGGACTGGGAATCTGACCCCTACCAGTCAGTTTTCCAGCTAGGATACACGTTTCATAGCACATTCACCCAGAACTGGGATACCGGGAGGCTAAATGCAAGACGTTTTGGAGTTGCACTGATGGTGCAACTGATGGTGCACTGATGAACATAGAAATGCCATTATTTCACATCAAATACATGATCCCTTTCCTGGACACAAACCTTACAGAATGCATTCTTTTTGGGGGGAGAGTAACACGATTTGCAGAGGTATTTGCTGTACTTACCTAGGTCTGTAAAATACTGTCAAGCAGTCTGACAAGGGAGATGCAATAGAAGTAGGGAAAAAAGCCTTACAAATTTTAGCAAATAATCTTTATGCTAACCTTTTACCCATCTGCTCACTAGGAAAACTATGATTCCACCAGTACAGCAGTTTTATGTATAGTTATTTTTTAATGAACTGTGGTCATTACTATGTGGATATATTTTGATATTAGTGCAAATGGGTTAAATATACATAGACATCATACATGCACAATTCCAAAAGTGCATGCCTGTAAATCCAATGATTTAATTGTTGCCAGCATATCTTTATTTTAGTTGCTGAGATTGTTCTAATCCTTAAAAAGAGCAATATGAAGAATTAGATGTGCGTTCTTAACCATAAACTCAGTTTGCAGTGAAACTGCATTCTCTGCAATCCAGCTGTCAGTAAATCAACTGTACAGTTAAGGGCTTCTCTTTTTTTTTTTTGCTTTTAAAAGTGTATTAATGACAAAACAAGGCTCTTAAACTACTGCCTCTGGCATCAGCCGCTCAAACATAGCTGTATTGCACTTTTTAACAACCAAATTAATTCCACATGAAGAGAAAAAGTATTCACTCTCTTTCTTTCTCTTTTTCAAACTTTGCAGACGTCTTGCAGGAAATGGCTTGACATACATTCCTAAGGGAGCATTTGCTGGCCTTTTCAATCTTAAAGTGCTGTAAGTAAACTGTGTGTTGTTTGATATATTTCTGATTTCCTAAATGCTCCAGGGAACTAATTAACCAGTGAAGTTTTGATCAAGTAAATTACATATTTTGATCAGCTCATTTTGAACAGCTCAGCTGAAGTGAAGATACATATGAACATCATTAAATCTTTGTTTTTTCATATAGAAAATATCCTAAACACAAAAGTTGGAAAACATTAATGGCATTCTAAAAACAACTTGCTCATCAAGTAGATGTCTCTGTACAATATCAAAGGTAAAAATTGGTTCAGTTAATAGTTTCTTTAATTGTCTCAAAAGTTCTGATTTCAAATCTAAAACTCTTAGTGGACTTTTCATGATCACACAAAACTGGGGGTAAATTGCCTTTTCCTTTCATTGAGACCTGGGGCGGAAAACTGTTAATGTAGAGCAGCATGTAATTTAAAATGCAGTTTGTATTTAATATCTTGTTCTTTGCAATGTAATTACTATAAGATAAATTATAAAAGATATGACAAGCCCTGTATTATTTGGAGTAATAAGACAGTACATACACTTACTAAAATTATTAGCAGACTACATCTCATAATATTTATACTAGAGGGGATCTTTGCCTATGTAAAGTTCACAGAAACTGTATTATTAGCAAGAACGCCAACCTCCTAGGCAGCGTCAAACCAAGCCAGATGCTACTGTAAGAGTATACAAAGCTCTACTGAAAAAATACCTAAGTGGGAAAGAAGTATGAAGAGTTTCCCACTCCGTCTACTGCAGTTGGCCAGCTGTAGCTCTTGTTGGCCTAAGGAGATTTAAGCCTGCCAAAAATGATTTCATTTACAATATGTCCCATCGAGTATGCCTCCTTTTGAAGGCAGCATGTACTACTTCAGTTTTACCCATGCAGAATCCTTTTATATATGTAGGAGTTGGTCCAAACAAGGATATTAGGCCATATTCAAAGGGAAGAAAAGATTCTTTTGGAACGGAAAATGATTTTTCAATCTAAGCAAGCTAAGTGATGTGGTATTTCAGAAAAGAGATTTGTCAGGTTATTGCTAGCAACCTTCCATTTGAGAAAATTTATTACATTGAGAAAAATTCAGCAGTTTTTACTGAGATAAAATTTTATTCAAACCAAATCATAAACTCCTCATGCAGTTAAAAGTTCCGTTTGCCGTAGTAACATTTTCCTGAGTAAGGATTTCAGGAGTCAATCCTTCACAGCTTTATGAGAGTAAGAAACTGAAGCACTTAAGAAGGAAAAAAAAAAATCAAAAAAAAATTAGGATGACCGTTTCAGAATCACTGGAATACAATTAGGAGATCAAGCCCTTTTGAAAGCAAATGGGATTTATTCTTTTAGCTTCCTCAGCTGCTTTGAAAATCCCACTTAAAGCTGATGTGTAGCTGTTAACAAAGCTAATACGCAACAGGTATTTGGTTGCTTTGAAGAGAACTGGCGTTTGACAGGGGCAGGGAACTGAGTGTTTGTGTAGCTTTGCTTTGTTTGTAATCTTGAAGTAGAACCAGTACAAAGGAGGTAAGCTTGGAAGAAAATTTAAAATAGAAAGAAATTATCTTTACTGTGTTGATTCTGGGTTTTGTGCTACTCAAAATGTAGGATGCTGCAGAATAACCAACTACGCCAAGTTCCTACTGAAGCACTCCAGAACTTACGCAGTCTGCAGTCTCTGTGAGTATACTTGATAAATCAACTTGTAACCTTGCATGAACAATAATGTATGATTACCTATTAATTACCTGTTAATATCACTTAATAATGTGCTGAATCAACTTTTTCTTTTAACTCTCTTTGAGTTGCTTTACAAGAGTACTGTACTCTCAATTAAACATCAGAAGTGACTGTTTTCATTCCATTAATTTCATGACACCAGCAG
Organism: Tringa tobata; assembly: GCA_033628505.1. NCBI lineage: Eukaryota > Metazoa > Chordata > Aves > Charadriiformes > Scolopacidae > Tringa > Tringa tobata. Next base: position 3,240,289 of record JAHREE010000122.1, read on the forward strand.
CTTCTTTGCAGTGTTATAAACTGGTTCACCATCTGAGAAGACACTCATTGCTCTTCAGTGCTTTCTGTCTGTCAAGAATAATATAGTCCCTTGAGCACTGGTCTTTCCCATGGTTTCTTAAGATTCTTTACAGGGGAAAAGAAAGAATCCCAAATGACTCCCTTGTTTTTTTTCAGCTGGTGTAATTTTTTTCTTTTTAAGCAGACTCCCTTGTTTTTTTCATTGGTGTAATTTTTTCTTTTTAAGCAGTATGGAAAACACTATTAACTCATGAAACAAAGGGTACTAGAGGATGCTTAATTATATTCTGTGCTTCAGGCAGGTCTCTGTATTTATAGTTCTTGACTGTGCTGACTCAGTCCATGAGTTTCAGTTTTAACAGAACTCCTGCCAGAACTTCTAGACCAGAAGTGAGGATTGGCTGCTTCGTGGTATGAATGAAATTATTTTGATGTGCTTCTGTCCCATAACAGAAGGTTGGTTGTACCAGGTCATGCTAAAAACTGACCTAGCCCAGTGTCCAGTTTTCAACAGCAGATGCCAAAGGAAAACTAGAAGGAGGTCTGGCAAAGAATATAATAATATTCCTTTGGTAAATTGTCCTGGTGGTTTGCACTCAGGGGCTCACTGAGCCTATTGTGGCTTCTTTGAATTTAATAGCTCTTAAAGAATTTTCTTCTAAGAGTTTATACGATTGGTTTTTGAGCCAATGTAACACTCATCATATTTTTGTGGCAGAATATCTGCTGATCAGCTAGCCCTGTGTAAGCATGGTGAAGTACCTCCTATTATTCACTTGGAACTTCCCACCACATTTGATGTTCCCTATGTGCAGCATCAGGAGAAAGGGGAAACAGCAGTTTCGGTACACTAGATATTATAGACCTCGTATCTCCATTAGTCGTGTTTTTCAGACATAGGCTGTTAGGATTGTTTCTCATGTGGGAGCTATTCCCTTCCTCTGGTCATCCTTGTCACTCGTACTGAACATTTTTTTTCAGTTTCATATATTTGATTTGAGACGAGTCAAGGAAGGATCAGACCTGCATAGCATGTTTAAAGCGTTTGCATACCATGGATTTACAGAGAAGAATTATGGATGCTTTTTTGTTCACTTTCCTACTAACTCCCCAAACTTTGTTTTACCTAATTTTTTTTAGCCTTTACTGAACACTGAGCTGTTATTTTTGTACTTACTACAACTGTGGGACCTCTTTCTAGCATGTTAGTAGCTCCTCAAGAGCTTGTCATGTAAAGTTTGAATTGTCTTTTCCCTAAGTGCCTCACTTGACACCAATTTATACTGAAATTCATCTGCCATGTTCTTATTCAGTCGATTGAGTATCATGAATTCCTTCTGCTATGCTTGCAGTTCACATTTTGTAACCACAAGGCCACTCCTGTTGTCAATACAGGAAACAGAAAATGGAGTTTGTTTTTAAATTATCCACATAATGCCATTGTCACCTGATACAAAAAAAATTGACTACATTTTCTAAAGTACCTACTGATTTTGAATGTGCAGCACAGAATATCTAGACGATTGAAGATAAGCAGGCAGGTTCTTTGGACAGAGTAAAATGTCATCTGACACATCTCTGTGCTTTAGTTGACCACCTTATATTTTCACGGAATTACTTTGAAATAAAATTATTTTCTTAAAAAGTTCCAAGATCCAAATGTGGAAGTCAATCTGGAAGTTCAAATAATCATCATAAAAAGTGTTGCTACAATGTGCAGTGATCACCAGCATCACTGGTAAAAGTCTAACAAAGATGAGGATACAGTGAGCATCTATACCAAGCTGTCCAGTCTGGTTAGAGTTAAGATGGATTGGTTGCGAAATGTACTGTGTTGAATATGCTCTCTTCCTTTTTTGTGTATAAAGAAGTTCCACCAGAACGTTAACATCTTTTGCATGCATTCAATTCAGCCAAAATCTGAAGAACAGAATTAATGAAATTAGTTGATTTCCAGCAGAACTATGTCATCTGTGTATAGCTTACTACTAGAGACACACGTTATTCGGTATTAGCTCCCAGGTTCTTAAGTCCTTCTTAAATGACATTTACCTCCTTAATATACAATGCACTCGTTAATGTTTCTAAAGGTGAAACAGCCCTAAGAATTAATTATCTTATAATTGTTATTTGGTCAGTGCCTTTTTTCTTTATTGACCAGACACAGACTGAAATATCTCAGGCATATACTTTTGAGGTTACGGTACTTTCCTTTGATCTTTGAAAAAGTCATGAGAAAATGCTGGTCTAGTGACTATATTAGATTTTCTTTCTGCTAAACAAACAAAAAAAAATCTTGCTGAGATCACATCACTCTATACACATTCTGGACCAAAACACGATAAGCCAAGCAAACAAGAGTTCCTTTGTTGCTCTGAAAGAGACTGTTGAATTTTCAGCACAGTTTCTAAACAAAATGACAGTCTCACTCAGGCTTTGTTGCAAATATTTTTTTTCCTTGAGTGGAGAAGGTGAAGAAGTAAACCAAACATAGTTTGTGTAGTCTGTGTAAAGGACCAGTATTTTATGACAGAATTAAAACAGAAGGAGAATAGGAGTGGTCAGTAGAAACCTTTAGACAGCTGTGTAGCAGCCCCAAGATGGAATGATACGGGTTTGTACAGAAAAGCTACTATCACCTGAAAGACGATCACCAGCAAAAGAGATCTCTTTGAGGAAAAGAAAACTATTATTCTTTTGTTTGCTTAAACTAGGTTGTGCCTGTCAGATAAGGGTGTGCACAGATTCAATTTCTTGTTTCATACAGTCTAGGAATTTTCTGTTCACAAGGTGGTTCTTGCATTGGTTTCTGATTTACAATAGGAATTATTTCTTGAAACCTTTGAAATTGCAGGAGTCTTTTCAAGAGTATAATTAAGAGGTTAAGAGCTTTCACAAAGGCAGTTCCTATAAGATAGCAACTTCTTGTATCTATTGTGTTTAACTATGCAGGTGGCATGGTTTCTGGAAGCCTCATTAACCCTTTGCTTTAGGTTATTATAGAAGCAAAATGTGAAAAGTGGTGACAGGGCTCGTATCTCTGCCTTTTGTGGTTTTACTCAAGAAGGGTGGTCCTGTAGAGGGGCAAGCCGTTACCTTAATCAATGTGAAGAGTATTGTGTTAAAATCTTTTTTATATAAGCATACATACATAATTACGTATGTGTACATGCACAATATATGAGGGTATATATATGCACACACAAGTTTTCCATGTGAAAATAGTTTCCATAGTGAAAATTCATCACAAATTTTTGCACAAAAAGGTATTTCTGGATGATGAGCTCTCCTTATTATCTAGTTCCAGGCTCAAAAATGACAGTATAGGTATCGGTATGGATACATACCTTAATTGATGTTAAACGGCCTGTGGCAACGTTCATGTATTGCAGGAACAAGCAACAATTTCTTCCACTTTCTTGTCCAAGTTGTAATATTGTTGGCATGCAGAACGGTGTGACAAGTTTGAGTGATAAATATTCATAAATTTCTTGACGCTTGACCTACCTCTAGAATAGATCAGTCTTCTTCAGGCAGTAAGTACTATCAAATGAGAAATGGGCACACAAAAAAAACCAACCCAAACCATAAGATTTATGAATTTCATCTTCAACAGCAAAAATCTGAGAAAAGCTTTATACTGTTGCCTCAAAAAAACCAAGCAACAATATTTCTCTTCTCAATATGTCACTGAAGCAACAATAAGATTAGACAATATTAAAAACTTCTCCAGTTTTAGAAAAGTCTTTGTAGTTCAGTAGTCAACAACAGCGATGTACTACTTTGTTTGATGAGGAAGTAACCAGAACATGTTGATTTTGAGATGTGGTTTTGATCTCCAAGTTCAGCAGAAGGATATCTTCAACTTATTATATGGGCTATAATTTTCCTCTGAAATCTAGTGTGAATACAAATTACCTGGATTACTACTCCTAACAATTCAAATGGCATTTATTTGTGTTAAGCCAAAAAGAGTGAAATATGTTCGCAGGTACCACTATTGAAAGGGAGGAACACACAATCACTTCTGTGTCACAACTCAGATCTTGGCAGCAGGGTTTGAAGTGTCACGTGAGTGCTGTCTTCCCTGTTACTCACCTTGAGCAAATGTATTTCTTTAGAACCAACTTGTCTCTGGATTTTGTGATTCCCACAGCATCAGTCTCTCCATTCTGCTTTTAAATCAGGGAGCCTTTTAGTGATTTTGAATATACTTGCATAGTCCAAAAACATTTTCCCTATGTATATTGATTTGCTCTTCAAATATTGTTGTTAATTAACAGCTTGTTTTCTGTCCAGTTTTTTCGTTTAATGTATGTATTTGTTTAAATAGGGGTTTTTTTTCTCTAAGATAATTGTCTTGTCATTTCTAATGACATTCCTTATGTACCATAATTGGCATATAATTTAAGTATTTATGAACAAGACGGGATTGGCAAAGCAGGCAATGGTATACCAATTTATTTTTTTAATTTTTTTCCCTGAACATGTTAACACAAAGTTTATATTACTAGCAACCGATAAGCTGCAGATCTCCGTTTGAATGTTGCTAAATAAAGGAGTAAAGCGTAATTGGCATTGCTGATGGAAAAGCAAAGCATCTACTATTCTTTTGTTGATACTACTGTAATACAACCCTTTCCAGTGAAGACTACAGATGAAACTTCACTCCCTATTTATTTGCTTATTTAGGCATCATTGTTAATGAGCAACTTTTACTGCTGCATTGTCAAACACAGAAGTAGTCAAAATCAAGATCACATCGAGTGCTATCTCATTGCCCATGCAAAACTAGTCATGAAGGACATTTACAAGCAAGCATTATTCACTGTATCACCTGCTTTCATTCCTGTAAAATTTAAGAGGACTTTTACTGTAATGGTAGGAAATAGCACAGAATAGAACATAGCCCATCTCCCAAATATGCTGGAAACAGTTGATAGAGGGGAAAAAATAAACCATCTTTTCTCCCTTGACAAGTTGCAAACTTGGAATTGAGGGAAGCAAACTAATTTGACTTTAAAAGTAACAAGATAAGAAAATAGTACCAATGAAATTTGTTTCAAATTTCCTAACAGACTTTGTAAATTGCTTAAATTTTATTTTTAAGATGTTTCAGTATTTGTGGAGCACCCAATGGTGACACATAAAAGATTATCTAGAAATCATTCTGGATATTGTTAATAATTGCCTGTCTGGAACAGATCGGCAAATGGATTTTTCATCTTCTCCTTACTCCTCCAAATATCTGGCATTTCAATAGAAGTTTTCATTCTTATCCAAACAAAGAGTTGAAGACTTTGAGGGCACAGAATTCTGAAATACTTCCAGTTTAGACTTGAAATAAAAAAGTTTTTTTTCCGAAATGTTACCTTTAAACAGTTTTTTTTTTCCATTTTGATGCTTGTCTTAATAATCCTGATTTTTAGTTAAAAGATTAAAGAGCTTTGATGAAATCACATTCTCTCAAGAGAACTGTTTTCGTGAACGGGCAGGAGCTTTAGTTGTGGTTTTCCATGTTACACCCCATGATAATGAAGCCTACAGAAGGCATTATCCTTCTGAGGAAGCCAGGTACCTGAACGGGTACCCACAAACTCCCTGAGGAGGAGTTTCCCACAGCTTAAATCAGGGTTGTGTCTACCCATGCATGTGTCTCTACACATTCGCAAAGACGTCTCAAAACTCACCATTTGCAGTCTTCTCATTTTATCACGTCTTAACCATTCAAGCTACTGGAGCCCTAGGGGGCACTAGGTAACAGAAGAGTGACTGAAAGGTGGAGCGCTAGTAGTATCAGACCACCCCTCTCAGCCACAGACGCTTTTCTAGCTTGATAAACAGCTGGGAGGAAGACAGAGGTGCAAGGTTCCCTAAAAAAGCACATGCTACTATTTTATTTGGGTGCAGTCCCTAACTCGACCAGCTGTAGGGCCAATTGCTTTCAGAGTAGGGTGAAAATTGGCTGAGCTAGATCAGCAGTTCCAGGTCACTGGGTGACGTTTTCTTTCCCCCAGTAGAAGCTACTAGGCATGTGACTCTTTTTGTGTCTTCTGAGCAATTTTTTAGCGTGTTTGCAAGGGACAGATTTCTCAACCATCATCCTGCATGGCTGAAGCCCACCAGGACATACACCACGTGTAGGAGGAGGAGAAGGAGCTGCTGTTGGAGGGGTTAGCAGTTAGGTTAGCCTAGAAATCTAGACTCACACTAGATTTCCGAGGAGATCCTCCTGGGTAGCATACAGTGACAGACTGTGGCTACAGCCAGCCTAGCAAAGCAAACAGTGCTCGAGAGTGCTCCCAGGCACTGGCCATGACCGTCTGTCCTGCTGCACTGCTAACAGCGTCCTTGGCACAATTTTGACCTGTGCCAATTAACATTTGTCTGAACTTTTCCCTGGGGCCATCTGGCAGTTCGCACACCCCTGGGACCGTCCCCAGTCGGTGCTCTGCATACAGCCATCTCATTTGGGAGCCTAGGAGAGAGAGGTCACTGGCATAGCAGGGGCCACTGCCAGACGGTTGGCTGCAGGAGCCAGGAGTGTTCCCAGCCACACCAAGTGTGCTGATCTAACCGTGGACTCCTGATCTGAGTGCGCAGCCGGATTCCTAGAACAACACAACAACTCCTCTTGGCCCCCACTTTTTCCCACTGGTGGGGGTTGAGGGTACCCAGTATCAGAGCCAATTTGTATAAAACCAGCACTGCAACTGGCTGTTTGTGCTTTATGCCATGGACAAGCATCCCAGTCCACCGCTTTGGTTTACCAAAACACCTGAGCAGCATAGAATCATAGAATGGTTAGAGTTGGAAGGGACCTTAGAGATCATCGAGTTCCAATCCCCCTGCCATGGGCAGGGACACCTCCCACTAGACCAGGCTGCTCATGAAGAGCAGAGAAGAGAATCTTCTCTGCTAAGAATCAAAACTCCCAGAGCTGCAGAGATCTCTCCATGTAAAACTGAGCACTGGGACAAACAAATGCTCCTAAAGTGCCACTCGTGACTTTGCTTTTTTGGTCTTGCTTCTGCGACACACGGTTTTCTCTATCAGTCTTGTAGAAGCCCATGCAAGGGCAGAGCTGAAAGTGAGCTGTGGGAACTGCTGCGCTGGTGTGCTGCAACTAAGCATTTACAATCGCTTTAGCATTTTTCCCCGTGGACTAAAGGGGATATCCTGTGTAAAGGGGCCATGTCTGAAAAACATGGCTCACAATAGCCAGCTATATTTTCATTACAGAGCCAGTTTTGATGTTGCTTGCCATTACTTAAATGGGGCTTTAGCCCAACTCCTATGAACAAACGCTGTCAAAGATAGTAGGGCTCCGGGTGACCCCATCCTGCCTGTTACACACGCCCAAGACAGGCCTTCTCCCCAACCTCAGTCCATCATTACTCCACATATCGTGGAGAGGCTTGTCTGCAGCTCCCTGGATAACAGAGCCGAGTATGGAGAGGAGCAAGGTGGTAGGAAAGGGAGAAGAGCACCCCTTCATTAATCTGCTGCCCTTTTTCATTTCCTGTTTTAAACTTAAATGTCAGAAGAAATACTTTGTCCTCGACTTCTTTATCTGGCTTTGTGGCTCTGCTCTTCTCTGGTCCCTTTGTTGTATTCAGGCCCTCCTGCATTGCAAGGAGATGCAATCCGTGTAATAGCTGGTTATTTCAGGGGGAGAAATGACCTGGGAGAAATCTCCTTCCTGATCCCGTAACTAGTGTTTGATTTAAACCTGAATGAATAAGCAAAACACACCAACAAGACGTTATGGAATTTCTTCTTTCACAAGGTACACCCAGGTTGTAGCTGGGCTTGCTCTTGACAGAAGACTCAGAAAGAGGAAAAAAAAAAAAATGTTCCCTTAGAAACCTACCAGTGGCATAAAACTAAGTATCCGGTCATACTGAATTGATAAAAAAATGGAAATCAAGTATTCTTCAAACATCTACTTTCACTCGTTCCAGCATACCGGTCAATGAGTCCTTTTTACAATTCTATATGAATAATATCTTTTCATAATTTATGCACATGGTTGTAGTATTCACAGTATGTCACAGGAAACACCAGTGGGATACAGGCCACATAGCTCAAGCATTTACTTTGAAAGGTTTGGACATTTTAAGTGAGCTCATGGTGAATTTCATACTGGCTGCTTTATTTACATGCTGCCTATCAGAAGAGATCAAGCATTTCTGTTTCCCTAAATTGGCTCTCTCTGGAATATAATAGCAGCTTTCAAAGTCACCACATGTTATCTATATATATTCAATTATAAATAGGGTCATGTTTGGGAGTTAATGGGTTTAGTTCTGGAAGTGCCAAAACTTTGATCAACACATGTAAAACAATTGGCTGAAAACAGCGATTTTGATCAATGCTTTATACATCAGTGTGCATTACCTACAGTATGACAGGAAACATAACCGCTGCTGAAACCTTTTAATATCTGCAAGAGGGAAAACGGTACTTGGAAATTTTAAAAAGATTAGATAACAAAAGAGCACTTGAGGCAGTACTTCTTACAAGCACTTGCAGGATACGTAATCCTGTTATAAGACCTGCAGCACAAATCATCGTAGCTTCTTGATTTCTTCCAAAGTTTATTTAAACAATAATCCAACTACCTAGAGTCTCATTTCTGTTACAGCAGTCCTGTTTTTCTTCCTATGTTGTGTATTTTGTTTACATAGCCAGTGGTGGGTTTATATTTGGAAACTTCAGCTATAAACAAAATCAGTTCCTTGATTTGCCACCACATACTGGTCAGGTAAAAATCCTGGTCTCACTGACGATCAGCGGAAACATTGCCATTTTAGCCACGGGGTCACATATAAACAAGTGGCTGTTGGCTTTGCCACGTGGCAGGGCATCCTGTGAGTAACTTCTGGGGAGTCAATGGGGATGTCGGAGCTGCAGAGGCAACCTTGGGATGGAACGAGATGTTAGCTGTAATACAGTAACACATTTAGGTTGAATAAAGCCTCCATTCTTTAATCAGCGTAACTGTCAAACTAAGGCAACTGTAACTTCTTAGTTTACATACCAGCATCACCCAGGGAAGAAATGTACTTCTGACTGAACACAAAGAAATCTCATCTACTCATTCAAATTATACCTTATTTGAAAACACGGGCGTAGCACGGTTGTTGCCCAGGGAATGGGGGAGGTACAGCATGAGTATTTCTAAACATTTCCAGCCTCACCCATTTGTTGACAGACCCTTGAGTTATTTTGGAAGCTCTGTCTCTGCTGCCTGCCATGTCAGTTATTATTTTGAAAATTTAATTGTACAAGGGCTTTGACACTGAACTTTATAAATTTGTTCCAACTGACCTTGTCTCAGTTATTTGCCAGCCTGGCACAGAGCCTTAGCGATCATTATTTGTTCTCGTGCAGTAGGTAGGAGCAGCATGGAGCAGGATAGAATGGACCTGACATTTTACATGACTGTAAATGAAGAAGCAGCTTTAAATAAAGAGATTAGTATGCCTGCCACAAAGAGTATTGCATTTCTCTCAAACAGACCGGATTTCGGTTGTACAGAATTACGTCTTTGTACCCTGGGTGTGTCTGTTTGTTCTGTAATGTTTTCAAACATCTATTTAAATTTATTTCTGTTTCACCATTCACTTAATTGCTCCTCTGTACAGACATCTTCAAGAAAAGTTTTAGAGCGTGGCTTTCATGTTTGGAACAAGGTACAAGTCACTACAACACATTAAAAGCAGAAAAAGTGTATCGCAGTACAGATCACCATCTGGATGTTTCACAGAGTTTCAGAAATCTGAAGCACACTTTTAAATACTTCCCTGAAAGCATCACAACAGGAGAGCAAAACAGAGCGAAAGCAAAAGCCAGTAAATATATGGCATATTTCTAGCGCCACATCTGCAAAAGGTTCAGTAGATTTAATCCTTATTTACACAAGTGTGAGAGCAAGATATCACCTGCAGACTCTGAAAAGGTACGATGTGCAGTTGAGCTCCCTCTGTTGGCTCTGCAGCAACTGAAGTGTATTTCACAATTTCTTTTTCAAAGTAAATAAATCACATTACCAACACTGATCTTTATTTAAAAAACGAAAAACAAAAAAAACCAAAAAACAAAAAACCCAAACCAAAACATTTTGCTCCACTACTAAAAAATGTGAACTTCAGTGCTCATTAGAATCATTGGAATAAACAGTATGTAAGAGAAGCTAAAACAAGAACAGAGACTTATAAGTGAGTTTTATTTTTGGCTCCTAGAATGGGTGTCTAGCATATGGAAATCCTAATCGTCTTGCGGCTCAGTGATTTATAGGTTCTGAAAGAGAATCTGTGGCTGAATTTCTTACACTATTTTATTCCAGATTGTCAAATAATGAGGAAAGGAAACAAATTCATATCCCGTCTGTAGAAAGACTGTGCTCAGGAATTACCAGTGTGTGCTCTCAGTGAGTTGATGGCTCCAAAGGAGAGCTGCCTGCGGAGAGCCAGCTGACAAGGGGACTTGTAAACACGATGTGAGGTCTCAGGGGTGCAGCTGCAAACAAGGTGGAAATGTAGAATGTCCAGGAAATGAAAAATGGATGTGGCAACTCATGTCCATCCTTTGGGGTTGTATTCTTGGTGATAACTTTTGATATCCATTGTGTAAGTAAGTCCACTGTTCTTTTCTCAGAGTCAATTTTCTCTGTTTCTTTTTTTCCTAGACGTCTGGATGCCAACCACATCAACTATGTGCCCCCCAACTGCTTCAATGGCTTGGTCTCCCTTAGACACCTGTGGCTAGATGATAACTCTTTGACAGAAATTCCCGTCCAAGCTTTTAGAAGTTTACCAGCACTTCAGGCAATGACATTGGCACTGAATAAAATTCATTACATACCAGACTATGCTTTTGGAAACCTCTCTAGTTTGGTAGTTCTGTAAGTTTTATCAATTGTTTTTTTAGCCACAATCTTTGCTTCTTTGCAGGGCTTTGACCATTTTGTGATAAATGACTGGAAGATACAATGTTTAATTTCGACGTTGCCCGAGATAATCTTTAATAATTACATATTCCCCTAATACCTCCCCACTTGACAAATGATAGGTAAAGAGGTATATCCCTGGGTTAATTAAATGTCTGTTTTGTTCTTAAATTCTTAGGATTAAATTGATATCTTGGGGCTATAATCTGCAGTTTCCCTTCTACATTTGCACTAGGCTTAGTAATATTCCTTTACCAAGTGGTCAATTCCATTTGTTGCAGAAAACTGGTTTTTTGAAAGATAAATTTTCTGGCTTGTACGTGTACTACAGAACAAAATTTTAAAAAATTATCTTGGATAAAAAGATTTTTTACAGCTTCCTACACTTAAACTAGCATTTGCTAAATCACTTGTTTTGATCTAGCTTAAAAGTTTCCATCCCCAGTAAAGAACTATGTAAGGGAAGTAAAAAATCACCCTATCTGGTCAGCAAAACAAACAGGAAGAGATGAATTGTGTGCCCTCAGACTCTAAGGCAGTGTGTACTGAATGAGGGAAGATTAGAAAAAGGAAATGAACTGAAAGCTTTCTGGGTGACTTGGAAATGCCATCCAGTAGAAAAAGTATGTATTTCCCTTCATAGAAGGTATATGTAGTTCTGTATTTTTTTATTTTTGCATACCAGTTCAACCAGATGAAACATGCGTAGCGCGCACCAAAATCTGGAAGGAATACTATGGAGCGCGGTTTCAGCTTTTTATCTTCTGGGAATGTACCAAGTGGAAAAAATTCTAGACTGGCTGAAGAAACTGAGGAGGGGAAGTGAGGTGGATAAGTTATTTCAGGATACTTTGGAAAATGTTAGCATTATTAAAGAGAGAATAATATATTCAAGCTTTACAAGCTGTCTGAAACCATAGTCTGTAAGACACTTAGCGTATTTTAGCCCCAGTGTGAGCACTGAACCTGGCGCACACCAGGGTTCTCTATTGACAGTTATAATCACCATCTCTTCCTAGGGCTTAATATATTCATATAAACATATAGGGCACCAAAAATGGGGGGCAACAGCTGCCTTGTGCTGCAAAATACTTGCTTTCTGTTTCCACTAAGCATCAATCCCATTCAGGTTAAAGAGCGGATGGGCTTGTCATTTGACTGAGCTTCTAGACTTATCTCAGTAATGCTAAAGGCAGAAGGCTTGTTTGAACATCATTCTCTAGATCCCTACCAGAAATATAGCGATAAGAGGACGGTTAAGAAGTGGAGGAGAAAATTCTTTCTTTTCATGCCCTTATTGCTTCTCCTCGGTTAGGTTTCCTTATGTTAGATCTGCCTTGCTTATTTCTAATCTTCTGGGCTTCATATTGATTAGTAATTGAATCATTCCTTGTGATCTACAACATCTGATATTTTTGGCTCATCAAAATCTTTGTGTGTGGTTCTGCTTTCTTTTGTTTGCTACATTATTCCGTCTGGCAAATTTTAAACTCGGTGCAAAAACGCATGGTCAGTTGGAGCAGGTTTGAGATTCTATCATTACAAAGATGAAACATAATTGGAATTTGGAGATGTACTCTTCATGCTAATTAAAGCATTAAAGGTCAGTGTAGTAATTAAAAAAAAAAAAAAGTTGATTTGGTTTCTTCCTAGGAGAGAAAAAGCTCACAGAACATTTGCATTTTGCCATCAGAATGCCTGCCTTTTATGGACAGGTAGACTCAATTTTTGTAGGTTCTGTAGAATATTTAAAGAGCCTCTGATCTTTAACAATATTTTCAGAGCAGAATGAAGCATTGAAGGGGAAGTGTCTGGCAGCCCCTAATTCACAGACCTTCTTTTCTTTTGAAGTGCTACTGCTGTAGTTTCCCTCCCCTATAAGGGTAGAGTGTCAAAAAAAAAAAATAAAAGGAAAAATCTGGGAAAAAGGCATCCTTTTTAAAAAACAACCTGAAGTGGCTCCAGGTTTTATCTACTCACATTAATGAGCTTCACACAGAGTGGAGGGTTTCCACATTGGTCTAAAAGACATAGAAATAGGCAGCATTCTGAGCTTTCATGCAGGCTTGAAATATGTAACAAAATTGCTTTCAATTGCTATACATTTGAGAAAGTAGTTGTTGATTTTTATAGTTTCGAAGGAAGGCAAGTTACAGCACTTTTAAGATTTATTACTCATCTCATTGAAGCTATGACTTTTTTGTCCTGTGGCTTTGTGTCTTCTTTCATTCTGCAAGCCTAATGCCCCTTTCCTGTCTGCCCTATTACCATCTCCTCACCTGCTCCTGTTCTGTGCCATACCCTCTAGCACCCCCTGAATATACATCTTCCAAATATACACCCCACAGAGAGTTTTTAAGGCAACCTGTTAATTAACCACCACTGAGAATATGTCTACAATTTCCCAGTATTCGATAGGCAAACCCCAACCTGGAACTCCAGGATATACCCTTTTTAAACAATCCAGGTGGTTTTAAATAATTTTTTTTCTATTAAAACAAATGGAAGCTTGTGTGGGTGGAGACATATTGGGAAAAAGCGGGGAGGGTGACGAAGGTGCCTCCTATACATGCTCTTGCAAAAGCATGACTTGCATATAATCAGTGCATGCCTGAAAATAAGTTTCTTTTGATTTAACCATCAAAATGTTTTGCTAAAGTCCACTGTGCGCAGTGTGCTTTCCTGACTGTGTGCTTAATGTTCCCCTGCAGACATCTCCATAACAATAGAATCTACTCCCTGGGAAAGAAATGCTTTGATGGGCTCCACAGCCTAGAGACTTTGTGAGTTGACCTCCTATTTGTTTCCTTTTTTTTTTTCTTCTGTGTTTTCATTAATATTCTGAAAGAATAAAAATAGCTTAAAAGCCAAATGTGGTTTTTGGCTTGCCTAATCGCTACAGGATCTAAGTGATGGTGTACAATGACTCTATGTAGCAAATCCTATTTTTGACTATAAAATTAGTTTGCCTTTTTAATAAGCATTGTCAATTGATAAATTGTTGGAAGGACAGTTGAAAACTGTACTGAGCACTGAAAAAGAAGTGGCTATTCATGAACAGTTACATTTGCATAATTTAGTACTATTTACTTGTCTTGTTTAATCAAAAAAGCTAATAGCTGGATTGGGAAATTTTCACAATGAAAAGCTGTAACATTAAGAAACTGTCTTGCCATAGAGGAGGGTTATAAATTAGATGGTTTTATTTTTTTATCCCTGGAAAAAGCAAAAGTGCCAGGTAGCCAAATTACGCATGTGTTTTACAAGGAGGGAAGACGAATGTTTCAGTTCTATCCAAGTTTTTGTCTTTAAAGAGCTCTGATGAAGAATAGCACTGGTAAAGACTGAAATTTCCACAAGTTTTCCCTGTAGTTCTGTTCAGACCGATTGAGTTTTCTAACAAAAAATAATTCTACAGAAAAACATCAGACAGCAACACAGTGCTGACGGTTAGCACGAAGTAGTTAATCAAATAAAGATGTCGCCTGCGAGAGTAGACCACAAACCCCCAAAATGCTACAGGGACAGTAAAACATTGCGTATCCTCCCCCCGGCACCTGCAAGAATCAGCTGCATCATTTTCAGTGGTTTTAGATCTTTTGCTCAACCAGGACAGAGGTGGAAAGGCTTGTTATGAGGAACAAATAGACAAAGTTTCAAATATGAATAATGCTAGTCTAAAAGTGACTATTTACTTTCTAATTCACAGAACTATGTACTGCCCACTTTCATTAAGATCAGAAAGCAAGAAGTTTTGGCCTTTTTTTGTTATCACTAGTTTTGATTACATTGATCCCTTGGCACTGAATTGCAATTTTACCATTTTGACTTTTAGCCGTCTGTGAGTTGAGAGGAAGTCCCTCGGTGTAGCGCCGGAAAGGGGGATGGGAAAGGGAGAAGGAAAGTGTAATCGCTTGTTTTGTTTTTTTAAGAGAGATTCACATGGCACTTGGTCAAAAATGGGGGAAAACAGAACAATGGAATAAGTAATTGCAAACCCAGCCCCAGCCACCTGGCATGAGAGAGATGAAAACATAGAGGACAGTCATGAACCTGGGAATAAGTGGAGGTGGAGCCCCTTCACTGCAATAGGAGAACGTAGCACTTGCCTCGAGCACAGTAATTGCGTACTGTGTAGACCGTTTCCAGATAATCTGAAGAGATCTGGGTATAAATGATGGACGCCAGCTTTAAGATCATTTGTTTGCATCGACGCATGGGTCTGGAAATCACATATCACTGGAGGGCAAAACCAAACCATACATGCCTGTAATCTCTTTTTGTCAATAAGCAGGAGAGAGAGATTTACAAGCAGGAAGGAAAGCCTTGTTGAGTTCAGACAGCAGTTTCCTGCCTGCATTACTTCAGCCTGATAGTATTTCAATTTCAATCTATTGTAAACTGTGATTTGTGTTTTGCCTGTTCAAAAGGGCTTTTCCTCAAGTTTTTGAGACTATGTTCTTCATAAAGCGGTGCCGGAGAGCATCACAGTAAACTGGCGTATCTCAATTTTAGTTTCAGGTGTCTCATGAATGCTAAAGGATGCACATGTCATGTTGAGGGCAGAAGTTGGCTTATAGTCCATTCACCCTACCAGAATAAAGTCTAATTACCGCTGCAGCATGAGCAGTTCTTAAAGCAGAGGTCACTGCCCACTTAACCATTGGCAAAAATCTCTTCAGAGATTTTTTCATCAGTGAAAAAAAAAGAAAGACTGATACAAGTAGACAGTAAGTCAGAGGCAAATGAAACCTTTGTAGTGAGATGTATAAAATGTGTAAAATGCAGCTCTCCATGCAAAGTTGTTGAATATTCTGTTTGAAAGATTTTTTTCCCGTTAACACTTTCAAGTAATGGAAAGGATGGGCAATTTTACAAAAGAGCAAATCGCTTATTAGTATCTGAATCCACTTTACTTTCTTTATTGCAGAATAGCTAAGATATAACTAAAAATAGGATGCTGATAAAAAATAGGAATGATAATGTGCCTTAAATAGAATTTGTTGGAAAACTTCCATACACTTTTGAGGATTTCCTGGCTTTTGGCTGTATGTATTTATTCAATACATGGGAGATGATATTTCATTACAAATGCCAACAATTATATGTTATCCATTATGCAGTGCATAACCTAAATAATAAAATCTATTTTCACACAGAGATTTAAATTACAACAGTCTGGACGAGTTCCCCACTGCTATCAGGACACTAACAAACCTAAAAGAACTGTAAGTACAGAGCTCATATTAGGAAAGAGGATGTTTTGTCTAGTGTGTGATTATTTTTTTTAAATGCTGGTGATTTTATCAGTAATCCTTAAAAACTGATATCCTAGGAAAAACTAATAAACATGCCAACATGTATAAAAGCTCATTTTCAAGACTCAGTTTAGAGCATTCAAGTTCTTACAACTTTTATGCTGCATTGTGTAGTGGTTTTTTCCAGGAACTTCATCCTTGGAATACAGTAAATAATAAATACAACTAATTCACTTTGAGTCCTAAACACAACAGTGGGATTTTGCAAACAATCCAATATATCACAGTCTTCTAGTCTAAGAACAAGGTGTGGCAGCCTTATTAGTCCATCAGGTCTTCCTTCTTCCCTCCCTTCCCTGCATTAAATTAAAGCAGTTTCTTTTCAATATAAATAGTCCTTTCTAGTGCTGTAAATAAAGCACTTCTGGATGCACAGACATTGTTTGCATTAAAAAAAAAAAATCAACAATGAAAAGAAACCAGCCGAGTTTGTTGTAAGAAACAGCTGAATTTTAAAAACACGGATGAAATTATATTCCCACATCATACACACAATGTACACATCAATGCATAGGTTCAGAATTCTTTCCCTTTGAATTATTTACCATGTTACTGGTACCACCAGCATAGATTTTTGAAAAAAATAGGTAATCATATAGTAGTTGGACATGGTTGTAGCCCAGCTACATCACAA
This sequence comes from Tringa tobata, assembly GCA_033628505.1. Lineage (NCBI taxonomy): Eukaryota > Metazoa > Chordata > Aves > Charadriiformes > Scolopacidae > Tringa > Tringa tobata. The sequence goes on from JAHREE010000122.1 coordinate 3,257,215, forward strand.
ACGGATCTTAAAGCCACTTTAAGTAGCTACCTGGGATTTTTTCCCAAGCAGGGATCCCCAGGCAGTGTTGACTCCAGTTCTGCACCTCCAGTGCTGTCAGAGAGTGCTGCTCTGGAAGAGGGAACGGGGCTATGAGTTTCTCAGCCCAGCTGCTCTCAGCTGCTGTGATGTTGTCTGTGGGCTAAATTAATTGGTATGAAATCCAGTGGCCTCGAAGCCAGTAGCCAAACATGGATAGTCCAGGTTTGCAGTAAATGCACGGTGCCCAGTCCAGCAAGCTGCCTGATGTGCCCACTGGCCCTGCAGGACTTCACCTCTAAGTATCAAAGTACTTGTTTCATATAAGTTCCTAGGTGCAAGGGGTCTTTGGAGTGTGAAATAGCAACCTGACATCCCAAATCGAGCACAGACCGTGAGACCATGTGCTTCAGTGCTTGCTTTGGGCCCTGGAAGCTGATCTTAGAAGCACAAGGTGTCTCCAATGAGGTTGTGCTTGCCCTGCCGTTCTCACCCAACAGAGAGCCCAGACCCACAAAGGTTCAGCTCATTCCAAGGCCACCTTAGTAAGGGTATTTCTGGTTGGGACCTCATTTCTTATCAGAATTTGTGTCTGGGCTGAAAACACAGAAAAAATGCGTTTTGACTACAGCTTGGAGGCATCCAAGGCAGCCAGTCAGAGCTGGAGATCTGCTGACAAGTGGCCAGCGAGTCATGGCCATATCTGTTTGATGCCACAGGGACACCATTGTCCCAGATGCTCTGCACTTCACGGTCCCAGCTGTACGAGTAGATACCTCTCCAAAGTAACTAGGTGTAGCTGTTACCCAGAGTTAATGCGTGCATAATGCTTTCCAGATTGGATTTTGAGGATACCTACAGAAGCATTTTTCCCAGTGTGGCCTTAATGTAGTCTTTTTACCCAGGGGTGTGGGTAGATTTTACTGCTCTTTTGCTCAGTATGTGAACTGACAGGCTACAAAGTGCCTTGGGTTCAGACGGGGTGTATCAGCTGAGTACAGTGCCCATGACACAGGCTGCACCTGGGAGCACACTCTCTTCCGAGCAGCTCTGAAAGTGCTTCGGGCTCTTCTCTGCATAAATGCATTGGAATCTGCTCTTGGCTGATGATGGGGCCAATCCCTCTCTCTGACTCAAGTGAGAATGGGGATGAGGGGCCACATACTGCCCTGGGAAGTAGTCGTGCCATTTCCCTAGCTTTCCTGCCATGCGAGGAATCCCATTCAGTACAGCCACAAAACCAGTCTATTTGCTGGTTCTAAGATTAAATGGAATTCTCATGTTGCTTAGGGTCTGCATCCACATGGATGCAGTTTTTATTGCATGCAAAAGAACTAGGGATTTAGAGCTGCTCTTAGCACAATGCCTGCACAAGTAAAACCAATAGTGTGGGACCTGTTCAAGTAATGGCCAAGTGTGCTTGCATCAGTGAACAATTTGAGGTTTTCTAAATGCATAAATTTAAGCTGGGAAGCCTTTTTCATACCCGAATGAACTAATGGGAGTTTCCCACACAAATCATCATTGTTCTTTTGAAATCTTAGTTGTTTCTTTTGTTTTTCACAATGGAGAATTACTCATATGAATAAAATCCAGTAATTAATGATGAGACAAAGATTTGGCCCTCTGTCCAGCAGGCACAACTACATTGGGTAGTTTTTTCATGTCCGCATTTAAAAAGTTTCAAGAAAAACGTGGTTGTGGGAGGCTCAACATACTACAGTATAATGGGTAAAATCATTTACATGATAAACTTGTGCAATCCATTATTATCCCAGTGAAAGAAATAGTTGCAGTTTAACAAGCATGGGGGAAATATATATATACACTATTATATTGTTATTTATTTAAATATTAAAATTTAAATATTAATGTTATTAGTTCATGTGTGTGTGTATATTTACATCATATCTGTATACATACATAGATTCATAGATCAATGACATACAGCTACAGAGCAGTTTCCAACTGAGGGCATCTGAATTTTAAAATGCCCTTTCGCGGTTTAATTCATCTGAATGGTGTTGCTTATTTAGAAAAGTGCAGAATTCCAGCTATTTCATTGCTTTTTTTTTTGCTTTTTTCAGTTCTGCCAGAAAGCAAGGTCATACCTCTACAGACACTTTTCTTATTACAAAAAAAAAAAAAATTGTTGTGCATTGTGAATACCAATTGTGCCTTCACTTTTTTTTTCTTACTGTATTTACATTTCTTACTGTACTTATATTTTTCCTTTTGTAGGGGATTTCATAGCAATAACATCAAGTCAATACCTGAGCGTGCATTTGTGGGTAATCCATCACTTATTACAATGTAAGTGATAATAGTCTTTTCAGTGACTCTTCTTGCTAAAGAACATGGAACTAAGTATCGTATTTGTGGCTAATTGTCAAATTGGTCTCCATGTGAGCGTATTGTGTAGCACATCATTGTAACAAGTAAACAAGATCGTATCTTTCCAACTTTGTGGAAAGAATGGCAGTTTACATGCCCTTTTGAAGGGAAGCAAACGGTGGTCTCTGGCCTTTGACCTTTTATTTGAACTTTTTCTTCTAAGTCTCTTAATACATTTTGTTAGCTTCTACAGAAGCTAGCAAAAATTATTCTTGATGGATATCAGTTCCCATTGTCTTACATGAGAATGCATTTAATGGCCACACCTCAAAATAAGAAATTGTAAAATAAATATAAGAAAAATAGTGACTCATCTTGAGCAATATTACTCTATGAGCAAAAGCACCAAAAGGCTTCAAAGGTGCAAGGGAACCCCTTCTGAATATGTGAAGTTCTGAGTTATTCACCTGATACCTTAAATTTGTCTCAGTTCATAACTCAGTTCATAAGTTCTTCATATTTGGGTTTCTATCTTTGCAAACCTGGGAAGCAGAGGGAATATTCGGTTGATTGTCCCCTGGCTTTAAAACCAAGAAAACAATGACTACCTGAATATTCAAAATATGAGAAGTGGTTGATGTATATAGATTAGTGGGTGAGAAAAGCCCAGAGGTGCATCTCTGCTACACAGCTGCACAGTCTGTAATTCATCATAGAGAGCTTACTCATTTGCTTAGAGTATAATCATGTAATATATTTGAAATATTTTACAAAATTTTTCATAAAATGTCTTTTTATCCTCTTTTTGCAGACATTTTTATGATAACCCTATCCAGCTTGTTGGAAAATCTGCTTTTCAGCACTTACCAGAACTCAGAACTCTGTAGGTGTTTACTTTTTTATTTCAGTTGTCTTTATATATCACAGTATTAGAATTATCTCACATTTCCCTCACCACAGTTGTACTGAAATTATGTTTTTAAATCCCAGGACTTTAAATGGTGCTTCACAGATAACAGAGTTTCCTGATCTGACAGGGACTACAAGCCTGGAGAGTTTGTAAGTGCTAGAGAAATACTTTTTCTTTGTTGTATTTTTTTGCATATTGACTTAAAAAATGTATTGGTTTTTCAATCTTTAAAAAGGAGTCTTTTTTTCTTTTTTTTTTTTTTTTTATTTTCAACAGGACACTCACAGGAGCACAGATCACGTCTCTCCCCAAATCAGCTTGTGACCAGTTACCTAATCTCCAAGTGCTGTACGTTTCAGTAAGATTATTAACATTACATTATTGCAAGAGATTAATGGAAAAATTAAAGCATCACAATTTCAAAATTACCCAATTTCTGCTATTTATGTGTGTTACATTACTACTTAGGAATTCAGCTCAGGGAGCGGGCCCCCGTGTTACTCAGAAAGTTCACAACCCACTTATCAGTTAGGATTTCCCATACGTTGCTGAAAAAGATAATTACGTTGCATATTTTTAGGAAAGGGTAAAACAGTTCTTGATTTTGTTTAAAAAGCAGAACTACCTTATTTTCATTCATTCTCTCTCCTACAATAGTCTGGGTTTTTTTTCCCTCACTGAGGCAGATAATTCAGTGGAGTGAATGGAAAATATGAATAGGGAGTGCAGTTTTGAGACCTTGTTATGCTCCTCTTTTAGTTTCTTTTCCAACCAGACATAAGTAGCTGACTGAAATTTTAATAGCCTATTGCTTGGCATAGTTGGGACATAGTTTTTATACTAAATATCCAATATTATTTAAGCTTGGAAATTTCCTTGGAGTTTGCTTAATCGCTAACGAAAGTAATCATTCTGTCCGCTGCTTTGAGAATGAGCCAACAGCACTTTCCTCTATGTATTACATCACTAGGAATGTATTTGGTATTAGTTCTCTGGCCAACACTGCAATAGCACTAATTCTAACACGTTATTTGAATACCAGCATGGATGTCATGAACATTTCCAGAAAAAATTAAGTTTTAGTTGGTGGGCTCATTATAATAATTTCCAGAATGATAAAAGGCAGAAACAGAGTCTGTTGCCAGAAGAAAGTCTGCACACAGGCTTAAGTTTAAATATGTGCTGTATTGTTCAAAACCAATAAATAATCTCAAAACAGAAGGCAAATAAATACTATAGTAATTAATAACTTGTACGGTTCATAGTATATAGGACTGTCCATTGAAAGGTCACATATTTTGTTATGTACTATTAAAGCTGATATTTAAAAGGGTGGGGAACCAATTTGACAGCAATTTCTTGTAGGCAGAGTTGCTCTTTCCCCATTCCCCTCAGACTGGAATGAGCCTGCCAAGCCCACGTTTAGGTTTGCACGTTACTTTCGCCCGTGCCATGAAGCATAAGTGTGCTGAACCCCACAGGTTGCTCAGAGTCTGTGATCTTGAAAGGGGTTCCTGGCTCAGATACGTGCACAGACACTACAAGTGCAAACACGGCTTTGAAAGGCACTGTGTAGATCCTCCCGAGCCACCAGTACTTCCAAATGCGGGTGAACAGACACGGAGGCTTCCTGGGTGTCTGCTCACTTGCAGTAAAGGTGTATGTGAGAAGACGGTCCCAGTAGTCCTTGAAAGACTGTCCTCAGCACAGTCGGGTACACACCTCAACACAGGAACCAAAACCACCAGCCCTCTGCTGCTGCCAAGAACCTCGTGTATTAACAAAGCAGGGAAAAAATCCTTAACAATAAACAAGAGAAATATTTTCTGGGGCTCTAACAGAAACTGAGGAAGAGTTTCGGGTTTGGGATGGTTATTTTCCCATGTGTGAAGAAGGAGTGTCAGTATGTACAAAATTCAAGCTGATAACATACTTCTAAGAAGACCTAAGTCACAAATGTGCACATGACAGAATAGCCACTGTCCACCAGATGTACCAAACATCTTTTACCTTCTCTTAAAAGCCTTCAGCTCACTTGAATCCTCCTCTGTCATGTCTGATTTGGACGACAGAGTACCTGTCAAAAACACAAAAACAGAGGCCGCAATCTTCCCTGCTGTAACAAAAAAATATACATATATTGATGGCAGCTTTTGTGCATAGAAAAAGCAGAGTGGTATACCTTAAAAATACACACGGTCATTACTTGCACCACTTCACAAATCAAACATAGAAGATTCTAAATTGTTGGAATAGTAACAGTGAAAATAAAATTTTACCAAGGAAGTAAATGGGTGGGGATGAACCGGTTTTAAAGAATTTGAAATAGGAGTGAGAAGAGATTACTCTTTTACGTGATAATATTGGATAAATGTGGAAAAGGATATTTTTGCTAATTATAAGCATACGATTTTTTTCTATATTCTTTTCACCAACAAATTTCCGGTTCAGTTTTCCCTGAGCAAGATGTATATATAGGATGAGACTGTTGGGTGGTGGGGGCGGGTGTTTGGTTCCTTTTTTTTTTCCCCTCCAATTTCTGCAAATTGCCTGGGCTTGGTTTTGATTAGTTGTATTATACTATAAATCAGTCCAGATGTTTCAGTTATTCTGTAATTTGTTGAGTTTTGGCTCAAGTCTTTTCAGGTTTTTTTTTCCTCCATGTAGATTGATTTCAAAGTTAGTTCCAATACTCTTTTTTAACCACTTCCCTCAGTTACAAGATGTAACAGTCGAAGGATCAGAGGCAATACTGCTTAATTAAAAGTGTACAATGGAAAGCTGATTACACTCCATTGTGATTATAAGCCAGGAAAATACAGGATCTTCTCTGAAAAAAATATGAGTATATATATTTAGTAGATTATTTTAAATGGCTTAAAAAATTTTCAGAATTTAAACATGATCAATATGAAGTCTGTGATGCAAATCCAATATTCCCTATGAGCAGATGGCAAATACCATTACGATAAAACACTCAGAAGAAGTCTACACTTCAGACAGGAAATCTTCAGACAATGCAAGGAATTTGCAAACGTAGAATACAGAGTTAATACATCTTGCTTTTTCCCCTCTTCTCCTCAGTTAGAAATTAAAATCTGACAGATGAGAGATAGTAACTGAGTTTGCACATTTCTATTCTTCTGTGAGTGGGGATAAAACCAAGTTACTTTAAATTGAGCGTGAAGGTAGACAATGAAAGATCTTTTTCTTTTAATGTTACTTTAAGGTTAATCTTTTCTTTTCCTGTGTATTACAGGGATCTGTCTTACAACCTGCTGGAAGATTTACCCTGTTTTACTGCATGTAAAAAACTCCAAAAAATGTAAGTATCAACCTATCGTAAAAAGAGGCATTTGTATACAAATTTGTTTGAGCATCATCAACGTGGTTATTGGTGGCCAGTTTGACATATCCCAAATACATACCCTTACACTATATTGAAGTGGGTCATGAAACATGATCTAAAACACCCCGAAGTGTCCTCCAAACGCCTTTGAAACTGAGGAGATTCTTATTGCTATTTCAGTGACTTGCATCACAATGAAATCGGTGAAATCAAAGCAGACACGTTTCGGCAGCTGGCTGCTCTTCGGTCTCTGTGAGTACGGCCCTAAGAGCCATTCACCCGGGTTCTCAAAAACATGGGGTGTACACTGTCCACTCGCTGTCGTCTGCCCCAAAACATGCTTGTTTCTGCTTTTCTTTTGATCTTTCACCCGTTGTGTCATAACTGTGAAAGCAGAACAAACGTTGTAGTGTTCAGCATCTGCAGCAATGAGTTCAAAGATGTAAACTTACAGCTATAAAAGCTGTTACTTCTAAACGTTTCGCAGTTGGACTAGGTGATCGTTGTGGGTCCCTTCCAACTGAATTATTCTATTCTATTCTATTCTACGCTCTCTGTTGAGAGAGATACTGAGCCAGAGGTAGTGTCTGTTGGCAGGTTCATGTAATAATAAGCTCTAGGGAGCATGAAATCTTTTTATAGACAACAGTGTGTTAAGAAATAGATTCTAATCATGTGTCAGTTTATAGTTCCACTGACTTTCATATAGTCAGTCTATAGAGGCATATGCCAGCAGAGTAATTTTGTCAAGAAATTACTCATGGGTGTAAGTCTGTGCAGGATTAAAGGATCCACACTTCTATAATATTTTGATGTAAAAATACTCTCATTTTTTAAGAGTTCCTTTCAGTTTTTTGATTTTTCAGGGGTGGTGAAGATTGAGATTAGGAAATTAAGCCTATTGACAATGGATTTGCTGTTATTAGTCACATCATGAAGCCCTCTTAGAAGTAGGCCATATACCCCACCCTTCTCTCTGATGCCCTGGGAAGCTGTGAAGCAGACAGAAAATAACCATGTTAGACTGCAGAAGAAATTAAGACATTCTAGAGAAAATGGTGAATTTAATAACTAAAATCATTAACTGACTAACACATTTTAAAAAGTGAAAAAAGATTTTGGACTGTGACATATGCAAAAGCTTATTGAAAATATTTGCATGTAATTAATACCTTTTTTATATTTAGGCCTCCTAGTCAAGTGTATGAAAACTTCCATATTCACTCAGTGGGTATGTAATTTTCCACTCACTTTTCTTGTAGGGATTTAGCTTGGAACAAAATTAAAATTATTCACCCCAATGCCTTCTCCTCTTTACCATCTCTGATCAAACTGTAAGTATTTGTATATCTTCTACATTCAAATTTTCACATTTTTCTTGCAAAAGCCTGCAAAAAATTTAATAATTTATTGCCCCACTCAGCAGAAATTGAGGCTTTCTGTGTTCTAATCTTCTGATCTGTTGAATCCATATTTTAATGCCTGCTTTCTTGTAGTTCAACACTGTAGGTATTATGGCAAAGCTGCATATAACACTGTGTAATCAGAATGATTTGGGGTCCATGAAGCATACCAGTGTATCTGCCTTTCTTCATTCAATTTGTTAGCAGTTCAGTCTCTTTAAGTAGTGGGGAATATTTTGTGTTGTGCATCAGGACTAAGGAATTTGATTCAAAATTAAATAAGGAACATTTTCCAGTAAGCATCTTTATTTCATCATTCCTCATTTGATGGAATTTGTCTTCTTTAGTAACTTCAGCCAGAGTACTTAGTGGTCAGCAGTCTGATTTTGTAGGCCTTGTTCACAAGCACTTCTCAGTCCTTACTAACTTTTTGCTGTTTCCCACTGTCATTGTAATGCCTCTTTAAGGTGAATGCCTGAGGTACTGGGTGTATGGGAGAGACATGAAAGGAAATTTCTGTGGAGTCATCCTGTTCCATGGTTGTCACAAAGATAAACTGCTGGGTGTCTGCATACGGATGATCCAGTAACTGATGGGAAACCTAGTTTTGGAAAGGGGTATTCATTTCTGTTGATGTGCAAAGCCTTCCCTTTGAATAGTGCACTTCAAAATGTCCATAAAGAGAATATTGCCTATGGCATCCTTTTTTGGGGGCCCTTCGCAGGACTTTCCTACAGAAGAAAGGGTGAGGGAACATCAAGCTACCAACAATACATTGTAGCTTCAATCACTAGCACAGAACAGTCAGGGAGGGTTAAAGAAACAGTCCTTTAACACACGCACACATAACACCACCACAGCCTACTAGTGTTTCCTGAAATGCAAATCTGTAACCCTGGTCTAACTGCAGCCAGTGGTCATTTTTACTATTGCAATAGGACCAGTATTTCACCTTTTGTATTTAACTGTGTTACAAGCAGGAGGACACACACAAACACACTAAACCAGAAAAGGTAGAAGACCAATCCATCAACATACCTCTAATATTATGTCTAGTCCCTTAGATTTCAGTAGATAGTCCAAGAGACAGGAGCTTTGCTGTTAACCCTTGGGCATAAAAGCATCTGAGCAGCATCAGACTCCCTTTCTTCCTCCTTCTTGACTGCTGACCATCTTAAGTATTGCAGTGTAGATAATTGTGAAGAGGACTGAAAATACTTACAGAATAAATGGAAGAGAGAGGAAAAAATGGAGAATAGAATACCTTTGGACTTCTCGCTCTTTGATTACTTTACCATTTCTCCTTGATCACAGTCACTTTTTCATTCACTGGTTTTACTTTCCCCGTTACGTATCCATGCTCTGTGCTGTCTTTCTTCAGCTCCTCAAACCTCAGCTTAGAATTGTCACCTTCATCTGCTCCAGCCCAGACCTGTCCTACCCTGCTCCTTCCTGTGGAGCTTTCAGGGCAGCCGTGCCCTGTAGCATCCCACTGAATCTTTTAAACTGCGGGAAGCTGTTCTGGTACTGGCTCCCTTTAATTCAAACAACCTAATGAAGAGATTTTAAATTCATTTGCTAGTCTCAAAACTGCCACTACGAATGTTTGGAGTCAAAATTTGGCAACAGAGACTTAGCTAACTGCTAAATACTGCTGTTAGCTTTCTGCTAGACACATAGGTGCATACTCCTGAGTAGTACTGCAGCTTTGCTTTGCCTACTGGGGCCTCTGTTTAATGCAGTCATTTTTGATTGAGTTAGAAAAGCCTAACCTGTTTTTCCAACATGACACTTCTAGTGCAAGAAGAAAAAAAAATAAATGAAAGCCCATAAGCTGATTTTTATTTGCTGTTATGCAGGGATGTGTCATCCAACCTTTTGTCTTCTTTTCCTGTGACGGGGCTACATGGTTTAACTCATTTAAAATTAACAGGAAATCATGCTCTACAAAGTTTGATATCATCTGAAAATTTTCCAGAACTCAAGTGAGTATATCATTAAAACTAATAAGCCACATTTGTGTTCATGTGCAATGGAAGATGTGTCAGTGTGTAACGCATGTTACTTCGTATTGTCAGTCTTTGATCTGTGCTATTAAAACTAAAGCAAATATGATAAAAATGATAGACTTCTTTTATTATGCTCACTTTTAACTGAAGCAACTCTGAAGGGTTTTGAAATATTAACCCCAGTACTTGCTTAATATGAGCCACATCTGCTTCCTGGTGATATGTTTCAAAAGCTGTTAAAACAATATTGCTAGCAGGTTAGTGTTATGTCCTTCTTCTACTGGACTGTGCTTATAGAACTTCCATTATATTTAATGAGAACACAGCAAATATCAAGGGAAGAATATACTCCTGAAGTTCCAAAATATTTGGCTTCTTTTGTTTGAACGTGTTTTTTTCTGAAATTTTTGATTAAGATTCAGATAGCACTTTGCCATTATTACTAAAACATTTTGATGCTAGTAATTTGCTGCTGTATGCTCTGTAATACAGGAAGGAAATGATCTCTAGAGATCATTTGCAGCTCTGCCAGTTACTGGATGACCGTAAAGAAATCAGAGTAAGGAGAGTTTTGCCTCTGACTTCAGGGTATTTGGGAGTGTCCCCTAACTCTCCCATGGTTTTTATATTTTAATTAGAGGATGACTAGTACAACATACATTTTTTCCCTGTTTTACTGTGAAAGGTTTGATATCATAAAATTTGGAACAATGAAACAGTGTGCACATAGTTACAGAATCCCAGAATGGTTGAGGTCAGAAGGGACATCTGAAGGTCATCTTGTCCAACCCCCCGTGCTCAAGCGTGGTCATCTGGAGCCAGTTGCCCAGGTCCACTTCCAGACAGCTTTCGAATATCTCCAAGGATGGAGACTCCATCCTTATGTCCTCACTAGATTTGCCTTTTGCGCTGGAAAAGTCATGAGTCTTAGCAGGCGGATAACTGAAGGAGACGTTACCGCTAATGAAAAGGACTGGAGTGTTTGGGGTTATCAATAAGGGAGTCACAAGCAGAAGTGAGGAGGTGATTAAACTTCTGCGTACAGCACTGGAGGGATCCACACTAGAACATTCCTATGATGGCATGTTAATTTAAACCAAGAGAAGAGCTGCAGAAAAGGGTTTCAAGGTGAGGAAACAAAGCTTTAAAAGATTTAATAAACCAAATATTTGTAGTTTGTCACAGAGGAAATTGGGCAGTGACTGCATCACAGTGTATGAAACTATAACGTAAACATTCAAAATACTAGAAGCCTTATGCCTCTCTTACACTAGACAGCTTCAGGTGGGTCTCAGAGGTTAAGAAGCAAGTACCATAAGAAATCATGAGCCTCAACCATAAGAAATGGTTGAGGCTGAGTTTCTGCCATAGTTTTTCTTCTCTCACTGACTTTGCCCACATGTTGAGGCAGGTGACAACTCTAAAATACCTGAAGGTTCTTTAGAAGAATGTAAACACAAGAAAATTGATTACTCCAACCTAGCATATATATAGTGATGTATATACCGTGGCCTAGAGGTATAAGAGGTGCTGCAGTAGTCCTAGAATAATCCACTATTCAACTGAATTATGTTCAGTTAAGATTTTAAATAAGATAAAAGTAATAAATAAAAGTAATTCTTTCATCGAAATTCTACTTTATATGATTTTTCCCCCAGTAAAATTATGTACATTGCTCCAATGTAACTACAGTATTTACCCTGGGTAAGTAATTAACAAGGATGTGTCAGGCAGTTGTTTAAGTCTTAAAAAAAGGTATAAAAAGTATGATGATAAGAAGATAAAAAGTGTATCTAGAGATGATTAACGTCTGTAAGAACAAATTATATCCTGTCAGGAGAGAACAGGGTAAAATCCTGACCTGGAGACTTCAGGACTGCTACCGTGAATCAAAATGAGGCCAGGACTTCACACAGGATCCCTGCACAGACAATGTATGAAGCACCAAACTTGAACAGAGATCTGAAAGAAAACGAAATTTCAACCTTTGTAATTGTTGGAACTAGACACTGGTTACAACATTAAAGACAAATTCCTGTATAAAAGCTTCCTGCTCATCTAAATGGGTCATTGCTGTTCAATACTCAAACACATCAAAGAGCTGAGCATCCTCTGCCCCACCTTCAGCAATGGCAGGAGAACGCTCTACAGAGCCGAGCCCAGCCTGCTATGGCAAGCCATGAGGAAGTAAACTCAGGCTGCCAGCCACTCCCTCCTTCTTTATCTGATGCTTTGATTCAACGCTGCAAAGAACTCATTGATTTGCTCCATCGTCGTAACTGTGCCTTCCCATTCACCATCAACCCCACACCTTTGTGAGGTGGAAGATGACCTTGTGTTCTCTGCTGCTTAATCTAAACACAGAAAATAAAGGCATTCCTTGCTGCAGGAAAAAAATTATCAAGGGTAAAGATACCATCAGTAAGATAAGCAGTATATAAAAATAAATTGAGCCAGTGTTTCTAAAAGAGTTTAATTTAACAAAGTCCAAATCTAATCACCCACATCGAATAAGCAGCAGCCATAAAAAGCCCTGCTTTCCAGCACGGTATGGCTAAGAGTTGTTACCTCTTTTGTTGTTGTTATTAAAAGAAGCTTTTGAAAGAAAGAAATTCCTTTGTCACCAAGAAGAGCCGATACTAATTTCTCTGCACTGCAAAGTGTGTTTTGCCCTCTGTGCTCTGGGTCTCAGTCATTCTGTCCAATTATGTTTTGCACACAAATTCAGAAGCATTCAGCAATTTGAGGCCTGTATGCCTATCTTAGTAACCCAGGGAAAAAAAAAGAAACCAAAACCTGTTTAAGTTTAACAAAGGATGCTAGAAAGACCTGCAGAGAGGAGAAGAAATGGGAGTCTTGCTCTTTAAAGATAATTTAAAAGTGTCGGGGTTTTTTGGCTACTTCATTGAAGCAGTGGACCAGCACAATGTGAGAGGTCCGCATTTCCAGTATACGACAGGCCAGCAGGCTGGTAGAAGCCCATTTGGAAATCTGTTATTATTAAGAACAGAGAGCTGTTTGAATAACCGGAGAGGACATTTCTGTTAGTCCCTTGAGCCTAAAATATCCACTAGCTGTTCATTTCCCAGCTGTATTAATGTCTTCAAAAAGGTCTGAAGCCAGAAGTTGCAGTGATCGCCTTGCAGAATTGTCAGTATTTCTTTTGATAAGTCTGTTCGTTGTTGTTTCTGGGATTTTCTTTTTTTCAGAAAAGGGTCATTTCTAGTTGGGGATTGGGCTTGGATTTAGACCAGGTGACTAACTATGGGTTAGTCTAGTAATCTATGGGTTTAATAATAATCTATTTAAGAAGGACTTCTGGGAAATGTGTTCGAAAAATGTTTAATTGAAATAATTTCCTTATTTTAAAAGATGGCATGCACAGAAATGAGTTAGAAATTAAATATTTAAATATGCTGGCAAGAGGTTGCTTAATAGTTAGATCTTGGTTACCTTGAACTTTTATTGCAGTACCTTAAAAATACTTTATGTATCTTTTTGTATTGGATACAAGGGTACAGATTATTATTGCTAATTCCTAACAGAAATGTAAGTATATAGAATCTAAGTGCCCCAAAATGCACTAATTTAAAAATTACTTTAGAGCTTAGGGTTCAGTTTGTTCCCCTTTGTACCAAGCTTTTGGCTTGTGCACAAGTTTAAGTCCTATTGGCACTGGGCCTGATTCAGACTGATTTCTTTGCAGATTTCCCAGGGGGTTAGAGGTTGCTGGGAACACTCATTATGTTAATGTACATGATTAACCTGTTGAAAGTAATCTGATAGAAGGATATAGTTCTATTTTATTCCTTTTAAGTTAAGTCAGAATAACTTCTAATCACCTCTTTATCTTTGAATTTTTTGGTTTATTTGGCTTCTGGAATTAAGCTGAGGTGTTAGGTCTTACCATGTACTATTGGCAAACTGTGCAAATTAAATATCTCTGCTTCCAGAGAATAAACTATATCTAAGGAATAGAAGAAGTAGTTTACAGAACTTGAATATATGTAATTATCCTGTGCTACCCCAGAACTCGCACATCAACAAAGGAATTAAATTTAAAACATACCAGAAATGAGCAATTTTCTGACAAAAGAAACTGTCAAAATCATTGAAACTCACTGACCTATACTCAGTTACATATTAGGAATACCGATGATCTTAAAAGAGTCAGGAGTGAGCATCCACTGTCCTGCAATAACCGTGCTCATGTCTAAAACAATTAATGAAGTAAAACCTTTTCCTCAGTGACATCTGTTTTCACACACGGTGCCTTTCTGATTCATTCACCTCTTAATTTAAAACACTTTCTTGATCTGTGCACAAAAGACAATCTCCTTTTTGCCATCTTACTGTCAAAAGAGTTGGATGTGGAAAGAGGTGGATAACATTTGAATTCTAGAAGTTCTCATTCTTCCCCAAACTGGAGAAATTCCATTTGGGAAGTGATGTTTTGGTTTTTCCTGTTATGCAGGAGATGCAGTTGTGATCTTTGGATCTGCTTTTTTAAAAGAAACCATTAAGAAAGAAACACGGAGAAACGGTTGAGTTACACTGTAAAATCATTCAAAATCATAAAACAGAAATATGGCTCTAAGAATAGTATTCACTCAGCTGCAAAGCACATACCTCCCACTGCTGTATATCTCTCAGGAAAATGCATAAGAAAACTTCGTTGTGCCTTTACTAAAATTAGCCTAGACATCATCTGAGTTTCTGATGTGGAATTTTATTTGTGAGTCCTCATTTTGTATTATCATGACTGATCTTTACCCATAGATACTTTCACTTTCAGTCATGGTTCTTTAAAAGAGTTCCTTTGTGCTAACTGTAGAGAAGCAGTACAATCTTGTAACTCTGGTGCTAAACCAGTATCATGGAGTGCTTTTCCTTATTCTTCTACAGGGTCATGGAGATGCCTTATGCTTATCAGTGCTGTGCCTTTGGAGCTTGTGAGAGCCACTACAAAATCTCCAGCCAGTGGAACAAAGATGAGAATAGCAGCATTGACGATTTGCACAGGAAGGATGTTGGGGTGTTACAAATTCAAGGTAATCGCCATCTTTGGCTTTTAAACATACCTGAAGGCTATGAGCAGTCTGTGATGTTAAACAAATCCAGTATTCCAGTCACAGAGGCAGCCTCTCCCTCTCTCGCCTGATAAAATGTTATTCAAGCATTCCTATGCTTAGCAATATTATTTTTTCAGGTCTGCCTTTCAAAAATCTCACTCGCTCATCTTTCCATCCAAAGAATAACTATAATAATGTGGAAAGTGAAATCTTCCCTTTATTTGAGAGACGGGGAAGTGGTGCTGGTATGTAACCCCATACAAGAGCAGGCCAGCAAAAATCCAGTTTCTTGCCAGCCTTGGAAATAGCCACATGTCCTTGGCTCTCCTGCTGTCCACATGCTTCAGGATGAGTCACAGACCCTATGTGGCTACTCTGGCATACCTGCAGATACTTTTTCCTGGCATTTCCCAGGTACCAGAGAGTGCATCTGCTCTCCAGGACAGAAGACTATTGTATTTTTCTTCCCCTTCAGCACAAGGTCTGTTACTTGACCTGTTACCTGTTATGTAGGTGCACACATTCATGTTATACCATCCTGGTGCTTCCCGTGCTATCTATTCTCCTGCAAACCAGTACATCTCAGAGTTCAGAGCTAGCCCCAGCAAGAACAGAGCCAAGAATACGCGTTAGAGTGATGACATAAGAAACACAGAAAAGCTTGGGTTAATTCATCTGTCAGCCTCACCTCTGTGGTGATCTGGGAAGATCATGAAACAGATCCTCTGAGAAGCTATGCTAAGGCACATGGAGCACAGGGAGATGATCAGTCAGCATGACTTCATCAAGCGCAAGTCCTGCCTGACCAACCTAGTGTCCTATGAGGAGTGACTACATCAGTGGACAAGGGAAGAACTATGGATGTCATCTGTCTGGAATTCTGTAAGGCCTTTGACATGGTCCCCACAACATCCTTCTCTCCAAATTGGAGAGAGATGGATTTGATGGGTGGACTGTTCGGTGGATGAGGAATTGTTTGGATGGTCACATCCAAATGATAGTGGTCAATGGCTCAGTGACCAGATGGAGATCAGTGACAAGTGGTGTCCCTCAGGGATCCATAGTGGGACCAGTACTGTTTAATATCTTCATCAATGACATAGACAGTGGGATCAAGTGCAAGTTTGGCAATGACACCGAGCTGGGTGGTGCAGTTGACACACCTGAGGGACAGGCTGCCATCCAGAGGGACTTGGACAAGCTCGAGAAATGGGACAGTGTGAACCTCACGAGGTTCAACAAGGCCAAGTGCAGGGTCCTGCACCTGGGTCAGAGCAAGTCCCAGTATCAATACAGGCTGGGGGATGAAGGGACAGAGAGCAGCCCTGTCAAGAAGGACTTGGGGGTACTGGTGGATGAAAAGCTGGACATGGATCAACAATGTGCACTTGCAGCCCAGAAGGCCAACCGTATTGTGGGCTGCATCAAAAGAAGTGTGGCCAGCAGGTCTGCCCCTCTACTCCTGGTTAGACCTCACCTGCAGTACTGCATCCAGCTCTGGAGCCCTCAGCACAGTAAAGACATGGACCTGTTGGAGCGGGCCCAGAGGAGGGACACAAAGATGATCAGGGGGCTGGAGCACCTCTCCTTTGAAGAACGGCTGAGAGAGTTGGGGTTGCTCAGCCTGGAGAAGAGAAGGTTCCAGGGGGACCTTACAGCAGCCTTTCAGTACTTAAAGGCGGCCTACAGGGACAAATTCGTTAGCAGGGCAATAGGACAAGGTGTAATGGCTTTAAACTAAAAGAGGGAAGATTTAGACTAGATATAAGGAAAAAATTTTTTACAATGAGGGTGGTGAAACACTGGAACAGGTTTCCCAGAGAGGTGGTAGATGCCCCATCCCTGGAAACATTCAAGCTCAGGTTGGACAGGGCTCTGAGCAACCTGATCTAGTTGAAGATGTCCCTGCTCGTTGCAGGGGGCTTGGACTAGACCTTTAAATGTCCCTTCCAACCCAGATTCTTCTATGATTCTATGATTTTTTCTATGAATTCTTAGTAGCCTGGCACAACAGCAGAATTCATATTTTACACTCCTTCCTGGACAGTAATCATACTGCAAATCACATAATGGAGAATGTACCTGTAAGCGTTTAGTTTCAGGGAAGTGGTGATGCCAACTTTTTTAATAATCCTGAGTACAGTAATTCAAAATCTAGTAGGCATACGTCTGCTTCTGCTCATAGTTTGGCAGACAAAGGGGCAAGACCAGACCTTAAATGCCACAGATGTTTTTGCAATTTGTACTAAAAGAAGTTTTCCTTAAAATCGCAGTATTGAATCTGGGTATTTTGTCTCCCACAGATGAGCGTGACTTTGAAGATTTTTTTCTTGACTTTGAAGAAGATTTGAAAGCTCATCATTCAGTGCAATGCTCACCTTCTCCAGGTAGGAAACTGCCAGACAGATACGAGTCCAAGCACAGTATCACCAGATATTCTAGACGCAGAAAAAACTCTGAATTTGATACTAGGACAGTAACATGATATTTTTCAATAATTTGATGAGATTAATACAAATCTGTTGCACAATAATATAAAATTTTACATTGAAGTCCATAAAGCTATTCAGCTACTAAATTCATCTAGGAGTGTAACATGAGTTTTACCCACTCCTCAGGCGGATCCTCACTCTAAGCCCCTTTTCACAGGAATTGATTCACTTATCAAGGGAATGAGAGAGCAAAGATGGTGTTCTACCAAGACACAGATGATAAAGGGGAACAGAATATTTGCTCACTCAGTCTTTTGCAAATCTAAAGTAATTCTTCTGACCGTCACTGAATTATTCTACAATTGAGCTTCTTGAACAACACACAGTTTGGTTCAAAGTGTAGGAAATACCAAACACTACTGTATTGACATATGCAGCCCATCACAAAGGACCCACAGTATTGTCATTTCTTTGTAGAATAGTGCATCCCTGGCTTCACCATGTGGCAGAAAGGAAAAAAAAATATCTTGACTGAATTACAAAGCTATAGGCCACCAATTCCACTGAAAGTCTCCTTAAAGGCAAGGAAAGAAATAAGGGAGGTAATTTCTAGCTTTAGCAGCCATGGTCATAAGTTTTGCTTGCTTGATTCAGCAAACATTTTCCCTAGCCATTCTTTCATTGTGAAACATGAACAAAAAAAAGCCCCAAGTGACAACTAGTATTTCAGCATTCATTCCAAACCAAGATGCTTGTTTCTAACAACAAATAATACGATTTTGTTATGTTAAGTTATGTGAAGAGGAACAGAAAAGGCAGAAAGCCAAAGAATTTAGAACCATTTGACCATCACATATTCTCCTATGGCCTAAATATAACTACTGAGTACACAAAAACATTGCTGTCCTCAAGGTAAGCTATCACCAGACCCAAGAGAAAATTTAGCTTCCTTGTTGATCTTTCAAATGGTATCTTAGAAGAACTTGCAAACTGACACGATACATGCTTATGCCTACTTGATGGCAACAGCTGTAGTCATTTGGAGCACATCTCAGCTGTGGGGTTTGTGTCTTCATGGAGAAGCACAGACCACTGTGAAGGACTTGCTTTGAGAGAGCATAGCTGGCCTGTACCAAGATAAATAATGTTTCTTGGACTGCAGAGCATTCAGCTTCAACCATACAGCACATACACCTCAATTCTGTGAGAATACACAGCAGGCTTCAGTCATAGTCACCTGACTTCAGCCACAGGTCAATCAGAAGCCCCTCCAAAATGGCAGCGCTTCCAAATGCAAAGACAGCCTCAATTTTCTTGAACTGTGTTATAAGGTAGCCAAAGTGCAACTGTCCACATCCATTACATCACACTTCACCAGGACTCATTAGCAACCTGGCCTAGTTCAGTGAGAGGTATCTTTTTTAGCTTTTTTCACACATTGACAAACATCACGGCATTTCTTGAAACTACGGACTGGCCATTCACATTGCACTTGGACTGCCAGGCAAAAAAACAAACCCATGGACTATTCAGGTTAAGGGGCAAAGACTCGTGTACCAGTAATGCCACATGCATATGAGCAGCATGTTATCAAGGTCTTACTCCCAAGGCAGAGCAAATTTTTAGATCCCTTTTTGGGACTGAAATGCACCACTAAGAACCTGCAAGAAGCATGAAATTTAATGTCTTAGAAAGCACAACATTATTTTTTTGTTTACATGGGTTTCCCTTGTCCTTTTTATTTTCTCATTCCAGGTCCCTTCAAACCATGTGACCACTTGTTTGGTAGCTGGCTGATCAGAATTGGAGTGTGGACCATAGTGGGCTTGACCTTCGTTTGCAATGCACTGGTGTCTGCTACAGTTTTCCGATCTCCATTGTATATGTCCTCCATAAAACTTTTGATCGGTTTAATAGCTGTTGTAAATGCCTTGATGGGTCTGGCCAGTGGAGTACTGGCTAGTGTGGATGCATCAACTTTTGGTAGCTTTGCTCAGTACGGAGCACAGTGGGAGAGTGGAACTGGTTGCCAAATAACTGGCCTTCTTTCCATATTTGCTTCAGAGGCTTCCATTTTCCTCCTTACCCTAGCTGCGCTTGAACGTGCGTTCTCTGTCAAGCACGCTACGAAGTTTGAAACAAAATACTCCATTGCTAGTGTAAAAATTGCAATTTTCTTTTGCTTTGTGTTGGCACTAATCATTGCAGTCATACCACTCCTCACTGGGAGCGAGTACGGGGTTTCCCCGCTTTGTTTACCGCTGCCCTTTGGAGAACCTACTGCAATGGGCTACATGGTCGCACTGGTGTTGCTGAACTCCCTTTGTTTTCTGGTAATGACTATCGCTTATACAAAGCTCTACTGTAGTTTAGAAAAGGGAGAACTGGACAACATTTGGGATTGCTCTATGGTCAAACATATAGCCTTGCTACTTTTTACTAATTGCATTCTTTATTGCCCTGTCGCCTTCTTATCTTTTTCCTCCTTACTAAACCTCACTTTTATCAGCCCAGAAGTGATTAAGTCAATACTGCTAGTGATTGTCCCACTGCCTGCATGTCTAAACCCACTCCTTTATATACTTTTCAATCCACACTTTAAGGAGGACTTGGGAAGTCTGCGAAAGCAAACTCTGTTATGGAGGAGATCAAAACACACTAGTCTCATCTCTGTGAATTCAGAAGACATAGAAAAACAGTCTTGTGACTCAACACAAGCGTTGGTAACCTTCACAAGTGCCAGCATATCCTATGACATGCCTGCCAGCAACTCACTAATGCCATCGTCTTATCAAATGACAGAAAGCTGCAATCTTTCATCGGTCGCATTTGTTCCTTGTCACTAGTTTCAGTGGCAGTACAGGAAATACCTATGTTTACAACTTTTTAATCCTGAAAGTAAGTATGGGAGTGTGTATACAAGCTAGAGAGTGCCTCTGATTTGTTGTTACACACGTCAGAAAACAGACAATGACAAAACTTGCAGCAGGCTGAAAATCCAATACTTGAGCCTTCTCAGCCTGCTTCCGAAATGCTGAGATGAAGAGAGAGACTGAAAGCTGCTGCAGTTTGTGTGGTTGTATCAGCTGCTCTCTTTTAAAGAAGCACTACTCAGAAAGGGCATCACTTGGTCACGGGCAAAAATACCATGCAAAATTGGTAAGCTTTTTTTTCAAAGCGTCACCTGGTACAGTTTGTTTTCAGGGTTTGGAGGTTTTTTCCCCATTTATAGTAATTTGGTTTTAATAATGGTTTTTCAGTGCCATGGTTGCTTTTAGAAGCATCTGTGCACGGCCCTCATTCGACAAGGTATCTAAATGGAAGTGTAGTCCTGTTGAAGTCCTAAAGGTTTCTGCAGAATAGACTTTGATGAATTTCCATGTTTGATAAAGCTGACTTAATAGTTTAACTGGCACTGGATTTGGTTTTTAGAAGTCATTTGACCTGACAAATCATTTTTAATTGTCAGCTAAATCTACAAAGTTAACATGGTGTGGAAGAAGTTGATCAAGATCCTGTTAAGCACTTAAAACGTAATTGTAAATGGCAAGTCATTGTCACGTGGATATTTTTCTAGTGAGGTTCTATGCAGTTTGGTCCTGAATTGCTACCATGCCAGTAGAATTACTCCCACAATTACTGCTGATAAAATTGGCAGATGACTCATAGATTTTGAGGGTGGAAAATACTGCACAGGTCATCAGTACAAAAAGACTGGCATGCTGAGGGCAGTTAAAGGACACTGGAGACACTCACATAGAAACATCCATTCAAGGTCATTTGTCTAGGAACAAAAACTGTAGTCCTGCTCATGGCATGATCTCAGTCCTGTGAAACAGTGATTCTAGAAAGCCTCTAGTTCATGGTCACCAGTCAGTTGAATATTTAGAGGCCACTATGTCCTTTTAGCTAGGGAGAGCCAATATCAAGTAGGAGTGAAGAGGTTGTATGATCTGTGTTCTTAGCGCTATTGCAAGCACTACTGGGATATTTCAAACAGTTCTGGCATTCACATGCTGAAAAGAACATAGTGAAATTGAAAAGGATATGAATATCATGAATTTAAAGCAGCTTAAGAAAAAAGTGATTTGATCACAGTTTATAAGTAGCTACTTGGAGGAAACAGAAGTTTGAGAGCAGAGGACCACTCAGTCAAGAGGAGAAGAATCTGGTAGGATCAACTGGACGTTAGGGACATGCAGCATAGAAATAAAGGTGCAAACTGTTGACAGTGATGTTCATTAGCTAGTGGAACTATCTGTCACCAAAACCATCTAAATTCAAATTGGATATATTGGCAAAAAAGGTTTTGGAGCAGCTATTGGAATTCAGGGACTTCTGATGGCTTTGGTTTAGGAAGAGGTTAGATTAGATTAACACAGAATTCGTCTCTGGCTTTAAATCTGTTACTGCTTTGCTGCATCAGGGTATGTATGTTTACACATCAGAAGCATCCCAATTAGAGAGAAGAGACTTCAGGTCTTTGCCAAGTCTGCTGTCAAAATGTCTCAGACAACAGAGCCACCTTCACTTCCCTAGAATATCAGTCTTGGACCTAGGCCAAGCCATCAGGGGATATTCCAGTTTTCTTTTCTCAGAGCTGGCACCTTTTGCTCAAGTGAGCTGATCGTTTAAGACACGAAAGTGCAAAAATTTACTTTCTTTTGTTGTTAAAAATAATTCCCCGAGGAGTAACATTTAATAGCCCAGTGCTCACTGCTCAGTTAATGGCCACTCAACCTCCAGGTGAATGAGACTAATTTTTTAACATTACCGAGGTTAGGCTAGCCCAGTAATTAAGGTAATCAGTTACAGATGATCTCTGTTGTTCATCAGTTACTGAATCTACAACTTCCTGGGACTCAAGGGATGGATTTTCACAATGAGGAATTTGTTGCCAACAATGGATATGCCTTGATTTTCTTGTCCATTCACACTGGCATATTTTTAGTTTTGCAGTTACAGATGGCATCAGTTGACTTTGGCAGACAAGTTCATCCTTCAGGAAAAAAAAAAAAAAGAACCAATGCCGAAATTATGTATGATAAAGTCAGCTGGGTACTTATCTTAATCCTTTATCTCTTGCGGCTTTTGAAGCAGTGCAGCATACAGCTGGAGAACGATGCCTGAAACCACTTTGGATTAAACAGAGGATCAGTCAACCATTGCACAATACCTATTACCATGTTTACTTAGCTTTAATTTAACTGGGGTCCATCTGTGCTGCACTGCTTAAT
Source organism: Tringa tobata (assembly GCA_033628505.1). NCBI lineage: Eukaryota > Metazoa > Chordata > Aves > Charadriiformes > Scolopacidae > Tringa > Tringa tobata. The sequence goes on from JAHREE010000122.1 coordinate 3,279,979, forward strand.
GTCAGTGAAATTCCTTTCAGCTCGCGATATTTAAGAAGTTTGTGAAGTGATTTGAGAAGCAAAATAATGTTATAATTCTAAAGACTAGTTAAAGAAAGCTTCTTTTATCAGAACTTTTTTAGCTTGCAGAAAGTCCTAAAGGCTTTGTGTCTTATTTTTATAAGCATGTTTGAAATATTTTGATCAGATATTTTAAACTTGAAATTCTTAAAATTCATTTAATAGATTTTTAAAGTAAAATGTGTAAATATAGAACTGTATTTATTATTACAGTGAAATGCAACCACAGTAAAGGACATGAGATTAAGCCCTGTACAGTTTCATATTGATATTTGCTATATTTTCTGCTCATATATATTACTAAATTTGTTATCTGTAAATAATATAATGTAAATGTGTAGTGATTGTAAATAGGTGACATGCTTTCTTTTCTATCAGTGTTCCAAACATATGTAAGTTGTAATAAAATGTGACTACCCAGTAAAGAGCATTTAATCAGGACCTAACACCTCACAAAATTGCGTGCATTCTCAATTAATCCTCGCCAAGTTATTGTAATACTTCCACTAACCTCCCCAGATGTCTGAAATTCTTGGCAAAGTATAAATTACAAGTTGCGTGCTCTCATTAGGTGCCCAGGGAGAAAAAAAAAAAAAAAGAAAAACAGTGTTTCATTTCACCACAGACTAATCCTTTTACCAAAACTGCAGTCCCAGACCCTCGTGAATGGACCCTGCTTCCTGTGCGCTCTCTCCATATCTCAGTGGCGACCTCACATTTGCCACATGCGAGAAAGACTGTCACCTCCAACCATGTGACAAGGGCATGCACCAGCTCAGGCGATGACTGGGGATGTTGGACATGACCATATTGGACCACACGAGAGATGAGGTTCTGCTGCAGTAGGCTGCAGCAAACTCTCCCACATGCTTCCGTATACTCTCTCCAGTCCCATATGTGGCAGACAGAGCTGATCAGGGAGTTACCAAACAGCTGGCAAAGTTCATCTGATACACAGCAGAGAGGCAGTAGCACCATCACCTACAAAATGCATAGGATGCAGATGCGATGGGTTATTTATGTAGAGCAGACACAACGCACCACCTGCTTACTACTCTGGCACGCTCAGTTTTATCTGGGAACTAGGTCCTCAGGGAAGTTGCAGATATGTGAATGGCCAAGGAAGAAGGTAGTCAGAGATACAAGTGAAAGCCATGAAGATGGGATCATCTCTAAGAAAAATGGATGGGGATAAAGGCCAAGCCCTAGCAGAGAAGCACGGAGAACAACACTGCAGGAGAAATGCTGCATCGGCTGGGTATGTGGCTTCACACCTCGTTCCCAAAAGCGGGGAGAACATTCTTGGATAATCTGGTGGTCATACTTGATCTCGAGTTGAGGCCAACCACTTGCACAGTCCTTGCTGTTGCTGCATCTCGGTGTTTGCTTTCTGTTTGCTTTCTGCCTTAGTGGCCTATGTATAGTTGACAGCAGGAAAGCTGCTGCCGCACAAAGTAACTCCTATCCATATTATCTGTAATGGGAATTTCAGCTTTACAGTATTGGGCACCACTTATTTCCTCTGACTGTTTTATGAAACACTGGAACAATAAACTCATAATAAGACTTTTGGCTGTCATCAGTTTAGGTTCCTGTATGAAAATTAAGGTCTTGCTGAAAACCTCATTACTCAACCACTTAAGAAAGGCTGAAATAATTAAAAATGTTTGTAGCAAAATTAACGTTCTTCCATCTGGAAAGCACTGGAAGACAAGGAAGCAGAGACAGAAGAGTAAGAATATGAATAGGGGAAAGCTAACAATAAAAGACCAGAACTAGGATCACAGCAGCAACAATAACAGTGTTAGAAGATCCTGTCCAGATCCATGAGGCACAGTAACGGTGCAGATGCTCAAGTGCTGCAGGAGAACACGGCTCTCAAACTCCAAGAGATCTGTGCTCCTTCCACCAGCCAAGGATGGACCAGCATCTCCAACTGCAATAAGCAGCTCATGTTCGGTTTCAAGAACATGTGTTAATCGAGGGACAAATCTGTCATTCTCCAACAACATTATTGTAAAAAAAAAAAGTTCTTATTTTATATTATCTAAACTAAGCCTAGGAAATCGATTCAGCTCTTTCTCTGTGTTTGCTTCAACAGAATCCCAGCTACGTGAGATCAGAAATTTTAAAGAAAAATGCAAATTTACCTGTGCTAATAAATAAAGTAGAAGGAATTCCATGTGTTACACCTAAGACTTGGAAGCATACTGGAAAGAAAAGGCAGAATCAACATTATGAACATCTTGTTCACATAACGAGAATCACAGACTTGTGCTCCAGCCACTCTGGAGACATAGGAAATACGAGTATGTTCCCTCCATAAGACAATTTGTTGTGGCATTGTCAAAATTATCTAAGGATCCGATCTCGGTCATAGGAAAAAACAAACATTAGGAATATTCCTCTTGAGAGCTGGCCCACAGCCAGGATTTCTGAAAAACTCAGTCACAGACAAAGAGTCCACTCAAAATCTCTACTTAAACTCTTCGCAGGTGGCAACATTTTCCACTTGTCAAGCAAAAAATACGCTTCATTAACAAGGGAAAAAACCTGTCCATCTGTGAATCTAAAGACTTCCACTAAGTATTATGCTTACATACACCAAGAGTCTTCTCCAACTGGCCTTGAGAGTCTCAGGACTCCAAAACTAAGACTTGAAGGAAGTTTCAAACATCTCCTTTTTCATCTGGTGTCATTCTTGATATGTAATCATTGTTTTGACAGGTGTCTGCAGTTATTAATTTGGTTCCATGCATAACAACAGCATTTCCAGTTTATGATCTGACCTCTTCCTGGAGGAAGGAGCTCTCTCGGCCTTCTAAGAAAAAAGTTAATAGGGAGATTGTTCTACCAGAAACAGGGGCTTCATCTCCTGTAGGATGTACCACAGCCTTCTGTGAAATCCTCCTAGCTCTCTTGTCTGGTTAACTATGAAAATGAATCCCAGAAAACTTTGCGTGGCCAGGGAATGAATTCTAGGATATGAAATCAGTCTCTGCAAAGTTAAAAAAATACCTCAACATTTCTCTCCCTGAACATTGTCATCAGTCAGAAAACAAAAGAGGAGCCAAGATCATTGTTCCAGGGAAGTACATAGAAGATTGATGAGAACATGTCTAAGCCATGGCAAAGTGGTCAAGTGGAAGAGCCAGCCATTGGCATCTTAATTCATGAAATGGGAAAATAGTTCCCTGACTTAATTGAATGCTGCACTATGAATGCAAAATGTGAGGCGTTTTGCTTTATTTGATATATACTTGTCCCGGTATACAGACAAACCTCCATATTGGATTTTCCTGTGGTGGGTTTTTTGGGGTGGTTTTCTGTTGTTGTTGTTTTTTTTTGTTTGGTTTGGGGTTTTTCATAGGCAACTGGCGATAACCTCCTATTTTCAAGTAACTTTCTTCCCAAACTACAGAATAATGATATGAATTACTAGAGCTGTTGGTGGTACAGGCTGTAAGTCCTGATGTCCTGCACACATGGAAATGGTACCATCAGCAAGTCAGAACAGGCTGATGCAGAGGCAGTGACAAGAATTACCCAGTCCTATGCTTAAACAGGAATCGATGATACTAGCTTCTACAGAAGTAAATTGCCAGTAGTAACTATTTAGTTCTGTCCCTGAATACTGCATTTCTACCTACAAGAATTGATGGTCTTTCCCCTGAAAAACATTCGCTCTCCTTTTCCCATACTCTTGACACTATTCTTTTCACAACACTGCTGGTGTAAATAGGTCTTTCCAGGTCTTTAAGCACTTTTTCCCTCCTTGACGGGTTTTACAGCAGTAAGAAATCCATTTTGTGAGCCAGAGGTGAACTGTTCTCAGTATCGATCTCTCTCCACTTTTATTATTATCTGTGTTAGGAAAGCACTTTAGACCTCTGGTCATGGACCGGCATCCTACTGCTCTAAGCACTGCATAAATACAAAAGGAAAAAGTCTGCTCAGAAGCTCTCAGAGCTAAACTCTGAATGAAAATGTGCATAAATAGAAAGGGAAAAAATGGGTAAGAAAGCCCACAGTCCCTTCCAGTGTGGAATTCAGAGGCTTTGCAAAGACCTGCACTTCAGGGGATTTCAGCAAGTTTTTATTTCCATACCAAAATTCCTTTTTCCACAGTGGAACTTCTCACTTTTGCAGACAGTGAACTACAGCATAGTCCTAAAAACTGTTGCTTTATGGTACAGTGAAGCATTTCTCACTAAATCTCAGACCTCATAAATGATACACAAGATCTGATTCTTAAATTTTTTTTAGAAGGTAAATAAGTGACAAACAATAGAGCCATTGTCCACTAAGTATCATTCTTGCACCAAGAGCCTTTCATAATGACAGCAGCATCATAAAAACGCTTTGATCTATGAAAGATCAAATATCTTTGTTTCCTATTAACATAACTTTCTTTCCCAATGGAGCACAGAGCATTCCTGATAATGGCACTCTATTAGGATAATTAGAAAAAGATTGTTCAGCTCTATTTCTCCCTTAGAGCTCCCTGGCAAATTTCTCCTTTCGTGTCATTCAGATTTTCTACCCCAAATACCTCTGTCATAAGGAAAAAATTTAAAAGTTTCACATTTTATAGCTCAGAAGTTTAGGCTGCCAATGTGATGTTAACCAGCCATTAACAGATTCCGAAGAAGGACCCAGACTGAAAATTAAAACATCACCTTTTAAAAAAACTGATTTTTTTTTCTTAATCTGAGCAAGAATTTCGATAACTATGTCATAGATCTTGTAATAAGGTAGCAGGAATGTGCCCTGGGTTTATCTGCAAGGGAGGGATGAGAAAGCTTTACAGAAAAAGCTTGCCCCAAGGGATTTGTGGGTGCAATATGACCAGAAGCAGACTTTGTATGACAGATGACAGATGGAGGAAGACACTTGCTAGGAGACTATTCCCAGACATCCTATCGGAGACCTGGAGATGTAGATCTGAGGTCACAGGCAGTTGGAGCCACCTGGAGAAAGTTGGTCTTTTTTCGCCAGGCACCTAGTGCCACCATGTGCCCAAGTGTGACTCACTGCTGGTGTGAAACAGTTATTTTCCCTTTCAGTTTCTGGTCCAATGAGTCATTCCTCTTCCAGAAGGCTCAGAAGGACAATTTGAGGAAAGTCCCTGGACAGATTTTGGGAATTCTTGTGGAAAGGATGCTCCCAGGCTCTCCGATGGTGGTGGTGGTGGAGACAGGCAAAAGGCTGGCAGTGGGACCCCTCTCGCTTCGATGGTTTTCCATCCAAAACAGCATCCTTGATCAGCAAGATAGTTGCCAGTCATGGCAAAACACTCTGAACAGCAGAAAGGAAATAATCAATGAAGACATCATAGAATCACGGAATAGTGGAATCATAGAATGATTTGGGTTGGAAGGGACCTTAAACAAGTCCCTCATCTAGTTCCAAACACACCTGGTTGCTCAGGTTGCTCAAAGCCCCATCCAACCCGGCTTTGAACACTTTCAGGGATGAGGCATCCACAGCTTCTCTGGGCAACCTGTTCCAGTGCCTTACCACCCTCACAGTAAAGAATTTCATCCTAGTATCTAATCTAAATCTCCCCTCTTTCAGTTTAAAACTGTTACCCCTCATCACTACACTCCCTGATAAAGAGTCCCTCCCCATCTCTCCTGTGGGTACCCTTTAAGTACTGGAAGGCCACTATAAGGTCTCCCTGGAGCCTTCTCTTCTCCAGGCTGAACAACCCCAACTCTCTCAGCCTGTCTTCATAGGAAAGGTGCTCCAGCCCTCTGATCATCTTCGTGGCCCTCCTCTGGACTCACTCCAACAGGCCCATGTCCTTCTTATGTTAGGGGCCCCAGAGCTGGATGCCCCAGGTGGAGTCTCAGGAGAGCAGAGCGGAGTATCAGTTTTATCAACTGATAAAACTGATTAAAAGGCTCCAGTATTATAAAAGAAAATTATCTTATTAGTCACACTGAGGAAAATGACAGCAGGAAAGCCAAAGGCAGAGAAAACAGACCCAAACTAAGCAGATCTGGGAAAATGGGGACTAGGAAATCATGCACAGAGGACTCTCATGTCCATACAGAAGAGTGGTCAGGAAATCAAGGCAACTTAGCGCACTGGGACTTATTTTTGTTCATATCTATGCATTTATTATTCTATAAAAAGCACATATTCCTGCTTGCTTCAGCTATCTAAAAGGTAAGCTTTAAACCCAAAGTATTTGGAAGGCTGGAGATGGGACAGGGATGTCCTGAACCTGTTGAAGTGTTACAGTTCCCGATTCCAAAATCTAAAGGCAGGTGGGACACTAGAAAGTGTGCTGGAGAAGCCAAGAAAATGGTCAATACTGGCGCCCACTTTGACAGCAGTCTCCCACCCCACGTGTGCAACCTAAATACCGCAGCCCAGCAAGCGTGCAGGTGGGCAAATTACAGCAGGGGTGAGTGACAAGAGACTTGCACGCCTCAGAAGCAAAAACATCCTGGAACATACCACAGTCTGCACACACTTCACTGCTCAAACAGGAGTCTTCATTGCCATCACCATCACAGTTTCTATAAGCCGTGTGGAAAAATAATCACTCTATTAGCAAAGCATCCCCTCTTTCACCCTGCATAACTGTTTGCATACTTGTTACTTGATCACTACAGTTCTGAGGTGGTTGACATTTCATGATGGCTCAGGGGACCTGAAGGAAAAGAGATGTGGGCTGCACTGGAGGGCTTCAGCTGCAAGAGCAGTGCCAGTGGCCCAGCTGCTGCCTCTTGTTGCCTCTAGGAAAAGGCGTCAGAGCCTCAGGATCCCGTCTTCGGCAGTTTGAGCTCTCAGGAATTCCGGGATGCCAGCTCCACCTATGAGCTCCTCTGACTCTAGAGCACCAGCACACAACCTGACTCAGTCACAGTGGCTATGTCTGTACCATGAATTAGATGATCTGGGGATATTCTCTGCCCTCAGATACAATCCAGATCGCCACACTTACACTCCCTCCAGTCCTTCTTTCCCTCAAAATAGAATGATCTTGTCCATAAAAAATGTTGGGAACAGTGTCCGGTCCATGTTAATTCACCAAACAATATCTGTGACAGCTGCTACATGGGCCAAAGCCATAACAGGGAGCCTGCTAACAGAATGTTGAATTGTCAGCCTGTGCTGGAATCTGTATCTTGCCTGATCACACTAATAAAACCAATGTTTCTGGAGTTTCTGGAACAAATCAGATGGTTCAGGGTCTAGGTTTAGCACCTGATCGATGTGTCCAGCAGACCTGAAAGCACTAAATCCCAGGCAACCATGTGGGTTTCTGACTTTGCTTAGAGACTTTCCAGACCGTTCCATTGTCCAATTGCTTATGATTTAGCAAACACAAAAACCAATTTTGGATAAGGCCCAGTAGCCCATCAGCGGGTGCTTTGTGACTGGCTCAAGGCTTCTTGACTCCAAGCTCCTATGGACAATTCTCTATGCAGCCATTTGTCCCAGTTATGATTTAGGACTTGCACTACATCAGAAAGCAGAGTGTGTACAACACAGGGAGCCCAGGTCCCAGCGCTGTGCCTCCATGTTCTCCACACAGCTAGAAGTTGGGTGAGAGACGGCCAGGCCAAAACAGTTTTCATTGCTCCATTTCAACAAACGCTTTTCATAACTTAAAGCCTCTGGACTGCTTAGTAGAATTGGATAGAGGGAAAAAAAGGCAGAAAGATATACAAACATAATAATCAAGTCTAACCTTTGATCTAGGTTGATCTGATAAAGCCCTGGCACAGGGCCTTCAAAAACAACTCAACATAGCACTCTGGAGGGATTATGCTGAACAAGTGATAAAAGCACAGGCTTTATGTTCATTGGCACTTTACAGACATTGTCCCATTCATGTGCTGATTTCAGACAAAAACATTGACTTTTTGCCTCACAGATGAATTCCACTGGTCATTTTCCTATCTCCCATCATGCGATTATAAGTCCACTTACATTATTTATGGTGCAATGTCTTTCTCTCTTCACGCTATTCTCCAAACAACCCATCAGATTATAGCGGGGCTTTACTACCAGAAAACATGTGAAAGTAGGTATTCCTACTTACCAAGGCAAAACTGCTTCACTCAGAGTTGGTGCACAAGTGCCACATGCGAGTCCCCCCGGACATTGATCCGCTGGAGCAAACAGACCCACTATAAAAAAAAAGGAGCAGAAGGTCTGTGCAGTCTAAACAAGATTGTTGTCCGTAATTCAGTCTTTGGCTTTATTTATCCAAGTCTCCACATTTGACTTCTGACAATTTAGTAGAAAATATGCCATGGGTTGCTGGCTGAAAAATGTTTAAGGCCAAGAGAGTCCTGCCTCTTTTTTTGTATCCAAGGAGGAGGGGAAAAAGAAAGGGAAAATATTCTTCCAGTTAGTGCCTTGTCTAGTCAACAATGATTTTATCATATATTTGTGCTGTAGGGAGTACAGCAACACACCACCATGAAAACCTTCAGTTTCAGATCAGCAGGGAACGAATGCACCACAAAGACCAACAAAATCCTCCTTATAATAAAAGCACATTTTCCTCTCAAATTAGGCTAAGTTGCTGGGCAGGGAATGCTAAATGCTGTTGTGACTGACTGTTCCCAGTGTAGCACATGTATCTCAAAGCCCTCACCAACATACTCCAGAGTTTATCACAGCTTTCTGAGTCCATACTGGGTTCTCCTCCCAAAGACAGCATAGACTGTCCTGCTGACTGCTAGCATCAAGGGCTGGTTTGGGGCATGGATGCTGACCTTTCTAAGCTCCTTCTGCAGTAACATAAAGAGACATAGGCTCCTCTAAGAGAATCATTCTAGTAGGGAGCCTAACTCCAACTCTTTAATGAATGCCTCAGAGTACCCAGGTACATCAGAATCCTCTGCTCATTACCTTCTACTGGAAAATTGGGCTTTGGAGGTGTCCATGCTGCCCACATGATGCTGGAGCATGCATCTGACACAGGATCTGGTCTCGCTATACACTGTCTCCTGCATCCATCATCAAACCTTCAGCATACCCTGTGTCTCTAGGCATAGCCTCAGCTATCCCAAGACAACTTTTGTGAATTTAGTTTTTTTAAACCACTGAGTTTTCCCTCTGTGTAGGCAGATTTTTAAGTTGACCCTCCATTTTACAGGAATGATGGTATCATACCTCTAACCACACAGTTTAGAGCCACTGCCCTTTTGAAAGCGTGCTTCAGTCTTGTTGGTCTATCCAGGGCCAAATCATGAATGTATCACCACTCTTTCCTGCTGTCCCAACAAGAGATCAGACAAAGTTTGGCTTCTCCTGACTGTGCAGAGATCTGAACAGCGCAAGCCTTGGTGGTGACATCACTACAAAAATCTACCTAACTACTCCTGGCAGAAAAACGTATATTAACATCTCTTCTAGAAGAGAAAATTCACAGAAGACTTCAGAGGGAGAAGGAAGCCTCAGGAGGGAAAAGTGAAAGCTGATGGGAAAGGCAGATGTGGTTACAGGGAGCAGGGGCTGAAAAATATGGGCTGTTCCTGAATCACATCATCATAACCAAAACTTCCTAATGCAGGGTTGTGAGGGCAGTTCTTCTGCCTTCCTGTATCAATACAAGAGAAAACACCATTGCTCTCAAGACCCGTTGTTAGAAGTTCCCAATCACCTTTCCTCCGCCACAGAGTTTTCTCAAACTGACCAGAAAAGGGACTGACCTAACTACAAGGGTCACAAACAAGAGCCAGATTGACAGATGTTACGAAAATAAAAAGCAGATATAGAAATCAGTGAAGATTATCATCTCAAAGAGCAAATGTGCCTCACAGATCACTTACGGCCATAATGTGCTGGGGTAGCAACGAGAATTTAATTCAAAATCATTCCCTTTTTTGAATATACAGAGGTTTCCCCAGCCAAGACTCTTTGAAGTAACACCCTTACTTACAGCATCACTGTATTTTCTATGCTATTTTCTGCTAGATCAGGCCCTGCTCTCTGCACTGAGAGGCTTCCACCCGTTTACTCTTTACCAGCATTTTACCGAGCCGCGATACGGTCACTTCTGCCAGTACCCCAGGTGCAGCACCGCAAACTTTATGATTGGCTTTTATGCTTCCATTAACAGAGAGCAAACATACACGTAGATTTTACAAGGTTAAATTTCAGTTACAAGCCATACTCTGCTGTATTATCTGCTGCTCAGGTAGGACAACAACAAATAGTAGTACGCAATAAAAAAGCAAAGTAGCAGTTAACGACTATATCCAAATTTTGATCTTGGGTTCTTTGCAAACATTAAGTCATCTTACAGATAAGGATAAGATAACACCCCTGCTCTGTCCCCTGGCATGAAATACCGACCGACTCTGGAAAACAGCCCGTTTCTGCTCTCATCTCACTCCTGACCGCTCCCTAAAAACAGTGGTAGGGTGACCCCAGTCCCAGGTGAAATGGCAGGATGTGTAAGGACATCTGCAGGTTTTAGTGTAGATTCCTCAGGTCAGACACGGTTCCATCTCTTTCTATGCACTGTAACCACCTCGGTAAACTACTTGGAATTTCCATGGGATTTGAAAGACGCTAAAAAATTTTGAAGTCTATGGTGCTACATCTTTGTTTGTACTCCACCCCAGCTAATTAGGAGCATTGCCACATCCACAATTACACTGTCATCACAGAACAGAGATATAACTTGCATATCTTACATGTTAGATGAAGTAGTCAGAGGTATTCAACTAACAGCGTTTGCATTAGATACATAACCCACAAATTCATTATCTTGTAGCCAAATCCCACCAAGACATAGATACTTACATTCAACCCACTACGAGCCTACATTTCAAATTTATCAGATGCAAAGATATGACATCGCATCTAGCAAAATTATTCAAATTATTTCCTTTTGATATTCCCAACACCAAGGAAATAAATTACTTTACTAGCCAGGAAGCTAGGTTTTAAGAAACAGCTGAAAAGGAAAATCCATAAACATAGATGGGCTTGCTTACATGCAGTTTGTTAAAAATTCTGTAGTCCTAAAACGATGTAAATACCATGTAGTCTCCCTGTCTGGCCAAAATCAGTGTCAGTGAAACAGCCTGTGATTTTCTGTGGATACACAAATGGTGTCCTTCAAACCAAGAGGATGAAGTTCTGTTTGTTCCACAACAGTTCAGGAAGCTCATGGCAATCAGGACAAAACCAAAAACAAACAAACAAAAAAAGACAG